>RCUC01096559.1:0-16484 GCA_003697995.1 Taxidea taxus jeffersonii | reverse complement strand
TGTTTGCTCAGGCGATCAATGTGGCTTATTTAAGAACTAGGTCCTGACGTGCCGCACTGTGGAACAAGGACGTGCGCGTTTCTGCAACACACGCACAGATATGGCCGGTCTGTTTATGTAGCTGGTTAGCAGCAGAAAACTCAATGCTCCCAACCTGCAGAGACCGCAAATGCAATCTTAGCAAGGCAGCGTGAAATTGGAACAGGTCTTTGGAGATCAGCCAGGGCGGGTGTCTGCTGTCTTTCCCCTGTCCTATGCCACTCACAGAAACTCTGGACAGAGCCTCAGAATCCTTCTCAGCCCACCCAAGTGTTCTTGTTTCATGGGGAGCAAATAAACCCAGCTAGGTTGTATGACTTAATCAAACCTATTTTCCTTCTATACATGTGAAAAAAAGGATCAAAGATAAAAATTTTAAATTAACACAATATAGGTTTAATTGTAGTGTACAGTTAGTCTAATTAAAACAATTTTGCGGGAAAAGAGCATTAACTTCCCATCACTCCAAACTCTTCCCTGATCTGTATAAACATATAAATTTACATTTATTTTACCTAGTTGTAATCAACATTTACATTCTATTTTCCCTTCTGTCTTCTTCACTCACCATCAATCAGTATGTGCAATTGTGTGTTTACTCCAGAGAATCTTTATTTTAATGGCTGTGTATTAGCTCATTATTTTGCTGTACCAGATCCATTCTATTGCATACCTTGTGACAGCTTTATGCAATGGCTGCTCTCATTTGCTAGGGCTGCTATAGCAAACTACCATACACTGAGCGGCTCAAACAACAATAATTTCTTTTCTTGCAGTTCTGGAGGCTAGATGTCCAAGACAAAGGTGTTGGTAGGCCTGGCTTCTTCTGGGTCCTCTTTCCTTGGCTTGTAGTTAGTTGTGTTCCCCCTGTTTCTTCACGTGGTCTTCCCGTCATACCCATCTATATCCTAATCTCCTCGTGTGAAGACCTCAGTCATCCTGGATTATGACCCAGCCTGATCATCTCATGTTAACATAATTACTTTACAGACTCTATCTCCAAATACGGTCACATTCTGAGACACTGCAGGTTAGGATTTCACCATCTGAATTTGGGGAGAATCATAACTCAGCCCACAGCAACTTCTTTTTCATTTGGACTCCTCATTTAGGTTTTTCAGACCTGGAGCAGATGTCACCATCTCCTGGCTGTCAGCCTCTCGTCCTTGGACCATTGCTACCTTGTGATGTGACCTGCAGTTTATACCCAGTAGGTAATCCTTGCTCAGGATTCGACAGGAGCTGGGAAGATGCTGGCATAGAAATCCTTCCTTTCCCATCCTCAGTAAATCATCCCAATCCACAGTGCCTGGGGATGGCCCACACAACCAAGAATCCAGTGGCATGTTCCTAGGAAAATATGATACCTGTCTCAATAAGGGACCACTTTGTACTTTCCTGCCCACTCCCTTGTCTCCCTAGCCTCCTTCCTACTGTATTAAACACATGTTCCTTTTTTTTTTTTTAAGATTTTATTTTCTTTGAGAAATAGATTAGAGCAGGGGGAGAGGAAGAGGGAGAGAGAAGAGAAAGAGGAAGAGGGAGAAGCAGACTTCCCCAATGAGCCTAATATGGGGATCAATCCCAGGACCCTGGGATCATGGCCTGGGCTAAACGCAGGTCCTTAACCCCCTGAGTCACCCTGGTGCTCCTAACCATATGTTTCTGATGCTTTGACATCTGAGGCCTTGCTGATCCTCAAGGGACAGACCCTCCCAGGGCTAGTCCATTCATAGAAACAGTAAATGACTCCCAGTGAGTATAACTTTTATGTGCACACCAGCCAATCCAGAGCCTCCCTTCCATACCCCTCTGTCTCTATTAGATTCTCTACTCTGGCCACTGTCTACCTGCCCTGAGATCTCCAGGCCTAGGTACCAGACAACCTCTACTCTTCAGTGTTCCAGAGCCCACTGAAATTACTCCAGCTAGCTGATCTTAGTCCTGCTGGTCCCACCTCACTTATTCCTTCCCATGGAAACCACAGTAATGACTCTTGCCTCATTTCCCCAACTCCCTCTTCTTCCTGATCAACGCTGGGGCTTCTCTGTGGGGCCCTAGCTTGCATGGCACCTCCCTTCCTTTTGGGGACCCTAAGTCACAAACTATGACAGGCCTTTCCCGATCTGTTCATCTCACCATGCCTGAAAAGCAAGAAAACTTGCATTTTAAAGGAACTGCCTCTTGCTATGCTGGTATTTTAACCCTTAATAACCATGAGTACCTAGGCTCCCCCCAGTCTTTGTAGGAAGACTGAGCTAAGGCATTACAAAAGGAAAGAAGACACAGTTTCCTTGATGGCCTACTAAGTGCCAGGGTAGGTGCTCAGACCCTCCCCTATTTAATTTCATTTGAAGGCATTTATAAATAAAAGAAAATCGTTATAGACCTGGCTACATCTTGGCTTCCTCCAGAATGATCAGGCAATGTGAAACTCATGCTTCTTTCCACCCGACACGGTTTGTTCATGGCTGTTTACTCAGTAGGTGTTCAGGAGTCAATTAGAAGCTGCTGTTACTTAAGGTTACCTCAATTGCTAATGAAGTTATGCATTTTAAATAAGAATTATTTTGTTTGTTTGTTTTACTGCCAAAGTAATATATTTGGCATAAGCTTCTGTCTCAACCTCAGGTCTTGGGATGAAGCAGCCTTAGGGGGATCAAACCACCTCTTACCTTGCAGTCAGGTTCTAAGAACTGGTCTCCCAAAAAAGGAGGGGCTGGGGAATTCCTGAGGAGGCAGAATCTCATGCCCCCTGATTCAGAGACCCCCAGATCCCCAGCCCTTAGGTGAGGCAAAGCCGAGGTAAGCTCACTACTTGCTTCACCTGTGTGCTCTGCCTGGACTGGGGCAGGGAGAGGGGGCTGGTGCTTCATGCTCAACCAGGGGGTTTCATGCTCAACCAGGAATGTGAGCCCCTCAACCTGGGGGACCTTCGAGCAAACCCCTTGTGAAAAATATTGTGTGTTGGGAAAGTACTTTGAGATTCTTCCAAGAAACCTAGATTCTCAGGACAAGGTGTTATTATTTAGTTGATGGGAAACAAATATCCACGTAATAACCATAATTATATTGTCAAAACTGCTTAAAATATCTACCCTGCTGGGACAGCAATGATATCAGGAGTTTTCTGACTAGTAAATTGGAACATTATCATGAAATTAAAAAAGAAAAGTTATATTACCAGGTAATTCATCAGAATGATTTGATATTTCAAGATAACCACCAAGCAATTTCAGGAACATGTAATTATTTTTTTACTTGGTATTTTATGATGCATTACTCAGTAGCTGTGTGGTTGACTGTGCCTTTTAAATGGAAGAATAACGAATAATAAGTCATTAACAGATCAAAGCCTAGGTAGGAATGCAACTTGGATTTTCTTGATTCTCTCCTGCTTTTGGAATCAAAACACTCAAGTGGTGACAGGCCCTTTGCAGTCTCTGGCACCCAAAGCATGTGGAACATTCTTGGCACATACAGGGGGTCAGTGAATGCTGACATGCTCTTGGTTTCCTCATTATCTCATATCGTGGGTCTCCAGGCATTCCCATATGCTACTTTCTTTGATGAAATCCCACTTTTCCTTCTGGAAAACCTCGAGTTGTCCATAAAGTGGTCCAAGGATCACCTCCTCTGCAAAGCCCCTCTGGCATCCCCAGGTAGATCTAGATGTAGTTCCCATCATGCACTGCAGTCTTCTGTACACAGCTCCGTTGTACACTTACCACACTGAATAGAATTATCTGTGCCCCTACTGTGTCCTTACTGTATAGGAATCTCCTTGAGGGCAGAAATGACCTGCCTGCCTTCTTTTCTGCTTCCAACTTTCAATATTAACCAAGCCTCTGTATGGGTTGGGCATAGTGTGAGGCCTGAGGGATACAGTGGCAATGAAGCTAGGTATCTCTTCTGCCCTTATGGTCTGGTTTCATGACATGTTACTTCACTTTGCAGTCTGAGTTTCGGGACAAATCCTGCTTAATAATTGTATGAGGAAGGACTGATAGAAAGATGGAAGAAACTATGGCAGGGACTGAAGGCCTTAGAAGAATCTGCATGGTGCTGTCAGTAGAATATGAAATTCTACTGCATATCCTGGAAGGATCATAGGAAACATTTGTGACTCTGATTTTTCAAGTGGCAGAACTAAGGTCAATGGCTAGGAGTTATAGGACAGCAAATATCTCCATTATCCTATCGTATGGGATAGAGAGTAGAAGCTGAATAGTATGCTGTTGGAGATGCTGGGAATGCTAGGAGGTTGCTTAGTTCAATGCCTGCACTAGCTTTTGGAAGCTTCTAGTAAGTTCTATGTTCTAGTAGGTTCTGGAAGAAAGGGAAAGATGGAAGCAGAAGGAGTCCCAAAGTTTGATTGTAAAGCCTAGGGGAGGTGAGACTTAGAATATGTGTGGGAAAAACTTTGGATTATTGTGCACTTCGCATTCAGTCAATAAGGAAGGCAAACTCAGGTGGTGAAGGCATTCATGTTATCTCAGGCTACCTTGGTAGAGCTTCTTTCCACAGTCGAGGCGGAGGACATGACTGACCACACTGAAATTCAAGGCAACTCACAACTCCAACAAAAACTCCTTCTGTGGGGGCCCTGATGCAGGAAACCATAGCACTAACCAAGCCCACAGCCCAGCAATGGGTGCTAATCAAGACACCCCAAATTGTGGCCCTTTGCAGTTAGGTTTATAGCACCACACTGGCTTATCTTTTCACAGATGTTCTGATTCTGGTCCAGTCAAAGCAATGATTGGGCTTCTAGCATCTCACCTTCAGCATGCACACAATGTGGCTCTTTGTGGGCTGTGTTGTGTCCCTTCAAAATTCATATTGGAATTCCTAACCCCAGTGCCTCAGAATGTGACTGTATTTGGACACAGGATCTTCAAAGAGATCATTGAAATTAGGTCATGGGTTCAATATGGCTGGTGTTTATGAGAAGAGACCAGGACCCAGACACACACAAAGGAAAGACCATGTGAGGACATAAGAGGAAGACAGCCATCTGCAAGCCAAGGGGAGAGGTCTCAGAAGAAACCAAGGCTGCCGACATCTTGATCTTTGACTTCTAGCCTCCAGAATTATGAGAAAATGCATTTCTGAGTTTAAACTGTCTCGTTTGTGGTATCTTCTGTGGCAGGCCCAGCAGGCTAACATAGGCTCCAACACTGTGGAACATGCTTAGTCATCACACATAAGTAGTTCCTGCATTATCTACTTCACTGGAAATCCCTTGCTATTGGATTTCTGTTAATGACTTCATTTGAAAACACCACCACTTCCTGCCAAGGGCTATACCAGGAATCAGATATGACCATTTCCCAACAGAAATACAGTTTCTAGAAAATGGAAGGAGAGACTGTGCTCTTCTCTGGCTTGCCCAGATCCTACTTGTATTAGGATACTTCTTTCTTGTACTCAGTTGCTGCTGATGTATTCATCTTCCCAAATAGACCCATGGGCAATTTTATTGCAAGTTCTCTGCCTTCACCATCCTGGTGCATGCCCTACACATGTGCACGCGTGCACACACAAACACACACACACTATGGAGTTCCTAGGGCAACAAATCAGCTGAGTGGATGGATGTCCACCAAAAAAATTCTTACGAATAGTTCATTTTCCAGTGGTCATCTTCCTTCTGGGGAGAGAGAAAAAGCAAAGGCCGGGTCCCACAAATCTACTTGTAATCTGGCTTCCTGGACAGGAAGAAAGTTTTCTCCTTATAACTTAGCTACTCATCTATCATTATGATTTGTTAGTACCCATTAGTCTCCCTAAGAATGGGTATGCTCTATGTAAAATCCATTTTACAAGAGAATTTCTAGTGTGTTTTCCTAAATTTCAGGCATTAACTTGAGCTTGGACTTTGCTATCTGGTGGCTTCTCCTCTCCCCAGCAAGCCTCACCACACCAGCCTCTCTCCTTTCCGCCATTAGGCCTCACCCCATCAGCCTCTCGCCTCTCTCCATTAGGCCTCATCCCATCAGCCTCTCTTTCCCCATTAGCCCTCACACCACCAGCTCTCCCTTCTCCATCTCCTCTGTTGTCATACGCCTCAGTTCCTTCAGAGCATTATAATAAAAATGCTATAAACTGGTGGGTGGTTTATAAACAGGAAACACGTGTTTCTCACAGTTCTGGAGGGTGGCAAGTTCAAGATCATGGTAGATTCGCCGGCAGATTCGCTGTCGAGTAGCAGCCAGCTTCCTGGTTTGTGGATGGCTATCTTCTCTCTGTGTCCTCACATGGTGGAAAGGGTGAAGATACTCATTCCATTCCTGAGAGTTCACTCTCATAATTCAGTCCCCTCCAAAAGGCCCCACCTCAAATATCACATTGAGCATTAGGTTTCAACATATGAATTTTTCAGGGACACATGCTTTCAGGCCATGGTATATATCCACCATAGACTTCTTGGGTGGGCAAGCTGAAGGCAGGCACTTTCTCCAGCATCACCGAGGGAGCCCCAGCACACACGCCCTTCTCTGTTCAAAACCCTCAGTGCTTCTCTGTGGTCTTTCACAGTGGTTTTCAAAACAATGTCTGGGAAAACAAAACCATACTTTGCACTATTGCTTCCATTTTATTTTAGTAGCAATGCATAATTCATCTTGTAATTTTCAATAATGTTAAAGGAGAATGTCTTTTTGATGGCTGTGGGTATGAAGAAAGTGAAAAAAAGAAGTCCTATCTGATAAAGCCCACATTCCTTAGAATGTCTGAGAGCCACACTGACCTGATTCCCACTTTCCAAGCTCTCATTCTCATCAGTCCTATTTCTTCCACAAGCCCCAAAGCAGGAGACCCTCTAAGACACTCAGGCCTCCTAAGCCATTGTATGCTGTTTCTCTACCTAAAACACCCTTCTTCTCCTCTCTCCTGGACCAGTCCTGGTTATCCTTCAAGGTTATCCTTCAAGGCACAAGCCTCACCACCTGACAGAAGTTGACTTAGTTTCCCTTCCATCATCATGATTGTGTTATGTCATGGGGATGATAGCATTTGGGTTGGCTTTCATTTTTGGTTTTCCCCCTTTAGTGGCAGGGATTGTGGCTTCTCCAAATATGTTCCCCCCAGGCCGAGCACAGAATCAAGGGTAGGGTAGGTGCCCAGTGGATGTCTGGTGTATGAAGAAATGAGAGCCAGAGTAAATATGAGATACAATAGAGCTGGGTAATCTACATCATATTCCTTTAACCAGAGAGTCCTACCTGCCTTGTAAGTCTTCTGAGGTCTTGGGGGGGCCACAGCCCCACATTTCATCTTCCAATGGCTATATATCTGTCAGACAGAGTCCCCTTCTTGAGACATCTGCCTAATTCACTTACATGAACTCAAATTACTTCCCTGTGCTTGCTTCCCTTCCCAAGGCTTTGTGCTTGATATTTGTTCACCAAGTATATCAACAGTGTCGGGGGTTTAATCGAGATGTATGGACTATAAAGGAATTTACAGTATTGGCACATGTGTATATTGGGGCCAGAGCTGGAGTCATCAATCATGCCCGAAAACGTGTCAACAAGGTGAAATGGCCAGATGTCTTATTTTCACAATTTTGTAATTCTCTTTGAACAACCAAAAAAAGTGTTCCATCCAGACAATATGTTTCTCTTCTAATAGATGTCACCTCCAACTACAACTGTCTACATAAAAAAAATGTGCTAGGTGCCCTCTATAACTCTCCCTGCTCAGATCTGATTTGAACCCAAACAATGAGACTCAGGAAAATGGAAAGAGGGAGATGAAAGCAGAGCTCTCAGTGGAACCAAGAATGACAAAATAGTGACACAGAAAGCACAATTTATCAAATGGAAATGAGATCAATCATAGCCATACACCGCAGGCATTCAACGAGTTTACCAAGAGCCTTTAGCTCTTGTCCCAGAGACTCCACTTTTGGGGGCGCCTTCCAATGTGAAGAGCTTCTGAAGTGTGCAGTACAGCAGATTAGATAAAGAGATATAGTTTGGAATCAGAGATGTCCTTGAGCAAGTGATTTAAGCACTCTGAACTTCAATTTTCTCATCTGCTAAATTTAGCCAAAAATGCTTGCCATGGGAATCAAGAGGAATAATTCAGGGTAAACACTAAGCAAAATACCTAATATGTAGTAAGCACATCATTATTATAACATATAAGAATGAAATGTAGAATATACAATTAAACAACTCTTTATACTAGGAGAAAGATCAGCGCTGTCATACCATAGTTCTAGATAATGATCAAACTATAATCGGGAAAAATTTTTAAAAGCGACTTTCTGGATGAAAGTAGAAAATTCAAGATTCTGCAGACAATCGGACCTAGGTTTGAGTCTCAGACTCTCTACATTTTAGTTTTGCAAATTTCTTCCCATCTTTATACTTGATCTTTAAAATGGGTTTGATCAACCCTCTTTACAGGGTTCATGTCAGAAGGAGAGCAGTGATGTCCAGAGCAGGTTAGATGTAGAGCCTGGAACATGTTCAGTCCCGGGCTGAGGGATGATTAGGACCAATCCCCTTTGGTTTCTGCTAAAGGTGTGGAAGGAAGAGTGCTTCCCTAGAGGGAAGACCCCGAGTTTGAATCCTGGTACTTTTACTAATAGGGGACAGATATTTATTTAACATTTTAGAGGACTTGATTCCTTCATGTGAGGAAAAACAGCGAAGGGCATGCTGCTGGACTGACAGCTATGAGCATCTGTGGCTCCATCCTTCCTGGGCACTTCTGAAGAGTGCCCAGAATGCCTCTCATGGGATTTCCTCCCAACGACCAACCAGGAGAAGTAGGACATCCCACTGTTGAGAGTTGCCCCTGGGGTGGTAACACCCCTGCCCTTTGAGGTCATACATGGGTGCTGGCTAAATACAACCCACCAGCACTGGGGCATTAAGTGGGTGAGAAAGATGCATGACCTCAGCCTAAGGGGGGAGGGGCACCAGCATATAGGGCACTTGAAACTGCATGGCACCACCCACCCTGCCAGGGCCATGACCAGAGGTGAGGGTGGAGAGGATGGGAGCCGGGACACAAAGAGGATGGATACGTTATATGCAGTAAATAATCTTTGATTGACTCAAAATATTCTCTTCCAGTTCTAAATATTTGGTTCACCTTACCCTGAGTTGATATAGCAACAAAAACCAGGTGTTGGTTGAAAATGTCTTTCAAAAATT
Source organism: Taxidea taxus jeffersonii (assembly GCA_003697995.1). NCBI lineage: Eukaryota > Metazoa > Chordata > Mammalia > Carnivora > Mustelidae > Taxidea > Taxidea taxus. The sequence goes on along the minus strand of RCUC01096559.1, from coordinate 7,272 downwards.
ATGTGATGACAGATTTCTGAAAACATCTGGATGCTTAATGAAATTTGTGTTCATTTTGCTCTCTCATTCACAAACACACACACACACACACACAGAAGGGGATGGAAGGGAGGGAGATAGAGAGAGAGGAAGGAGTAACCTGTGAATAATATCAAAGAGGGGGCACTATGGACTAAACATTTGTGTGCCCCCCAAATCCATATATTGAAGCCTTTATTCCCAGTCTGATGGTATTTGAAGTGGGGTCTTTGGGAGGTGAGTAGGTTTAGATGAAGTCATGGGGTATAACTCCCACGATGGAATTGATAGTCCCATAAGGGATGAAGAAACCATCCAGCGCGCTCTTTTTCTCCCCACCATGCAAAGACACAATAAGCAGGTGGTCATCTATAAACCAGGAAGAGGATATTCACCAAGAACCTGACCATGCTGGCACCCTGATCTCAGACTTCCAGACTCCAGAAATAAATGTTGCTGTAGCCACCCTGTCTATGGTATTCTGTTACAGCAGCCTACCCTGACTAACACAGGAGGAAGCCCAGCCTCCACCTGCCCCACCCCACTTCTCAGAGCTGAACTCCCTGTCTGAGGCTAGCACATGGGTGGAAGTCTCATCTGACAGAGATTATGGTATAAGGTAAGAGACATCTATATGTTAAGCTTCACTAGAGCATCATCCTAAGGTCTTTGAAATTTCTCATTTCAAAGCTTTGAGAAATTCTCTGTGCTACAATAGATGGATAATTGGTTTCATCTTTGGAGCAGACCATTCTTTTGTTGTAGGAATACCACCTTTCAGATGGGAAAAGAGGATTGCTGTCCTTCAAACTCACCCCTTCTTTCCTTGCTGCCCACAACCCTCATACGTAGAGCAAAGACTCTCTTCTGAAATGGGGAGCTTTAAGATGCTAACTGAGTTTTAAGCAGCTGACTACCTATGAAAAGGTGCTTGTATCATGGTCAGAACTGAATGTCTGCTTCCTAGCAGAAGCTTACTTCTCTATAGGCTTTGGAATTAAAATGTTTCATTTGTTCTTAGATGTGTGTATATAAGGAAGTCTTTGTGATACATTTCTCACAGGACACCAGGAACTGAGACTTTAAAGATGCAAAAATAATACGTGGCCCTGACTACCATCTCCAGTCCAAGGAGAATGTGCAATTGACCCATATTAGATTGCTGATGTCCCACACAGAGTAAAACTAAGTAGGCAATTCTAGAATGAAGGTCACCAGCTAGATGCATTGTGCTGCATTTGGATGATTACCTTCTGATGGGATTGTCCTGCTGGAAGACACAGCATGGGGCCAACTCTTGTAAGAAGGAGGTGGGGCTTCCAGAAGGGAGTGGATTTTCTCTGCAAGAGCAAATCTGGAAACAGAGGAGAAGCATCTGAAGGCAGGCCTTATCCCAAGAAAGAGAGGGAACTTTGTCCAATGGAGGACAGAAATGTACTCAGTGTCTTAGCAATGTGGTGTGGAAGGGAAGGCTGGCCTCCGCTCAAGGAGGGAACCAGGAGTGGTTACAAGACACTTCTTACCGGACCAGCCTGGGGAGAGTCTCTTCCGCAGAATATGAGAGTGGTTTTACTCAGTATAAGTACTCTGAACTGTAATTCCCTTATTACTTAAGCCTGCAGGCAGCTTTTGTTAAACATCACAGAACAAATTATCTTGAGGTTGTGGGATAAAAAGGAAGAGGGTCTTTCCTTCTCCCTGAAAGGCATTTAACCCAAGAGGGGCTGGTGCTTCCAAAGCTGTGGTGTCAGGTAGAGACCCCTAGGTGAAAACTCCGGTGAGTGAGGAGACATTTCTCCCCAGTGGGAATGGGGGAGAGCTCCAGAGGGAACACACACTGGGCACCATCACATATACCACAGGGAAGGACCGAGGACTGGGCTGAATTCCTGCCACCACACCAGCAAGGGTCACGGGAGCACCACTGGCTTGGAGTTTCTTCCTTTCTTTCAAAATATTCAATTGTCCAACTCAATTTCTTGCCAGGCTAATCTCTCCTTAGGAAGTTGCCTGGAATACAAAATGCTATCTGATGTGTGGTGTTACCATCTTTTAGTTGAAAAGGGAATAGTTAATGAAAGCCTGGTTTTCATAAACTTAAATTTTTTGCCCTTCACATCTGCTTTTACCCCTTTTAATAGAGAAATTGAATCTGAGATGAGCTTTTAATTAAAAATCTCATAATAATATACAAAATCCAGGAGATAAGGAAATTAAATATTAAATACGGATTTTTTTTTTCCTTCTCTTTTCCTCTCCACATTTCCTGTTATTTGGCATGTGCAAAGTTTATTGGAACAACGGGAGACAGAAGATCTTTTGGTGTCAGAAACGACAATGCCGGAGAAGGTTAATTTTGGTGATGTGAAGTTCCAGTGGCTTTTTAACTCACCAGTCCAGAACCAGACCAAGGGGGTTTGGACACCACCACCCCACTCTCAGATGGCTGAATAAGTGAATGACAGTCCACAATGGTGGCTGAATACCCTGGGAGATGTGGGGGCAGGGGTGGGGGCGGCTGTATCAAGGAGCTTGAACGGATGAAAGGCCTGAATAGGGGAAAAGAGAGATTCCGGGGAAGGTCACCTGAGAAGTAAGGAGTCTCATCTGGATGCTTTTTTGCATCTGACAAGCTGGTAGTGACACTACTGGATTGTGGAATGTGTACCCCTTTCTTCCACGATGGGGGTAGGAGAGTGTGGTTGCAGGACAAAGGAAAAATCTTGAATGTTTGATATTATAACTTTGATTCTAATGAAATTTTAAAAATAAAAAATGATAATGTTTTGCAGTTCCTTGGAAAATTCCAATTATCTTGAAGTTCTTGATGAAGAGAGGATGCCTAGTACTTTAGTTGTTTTCCAGAGCTGAATTGTCCTGGGACAAGAAGCTTTAGAAAACAGCAACATGGGACGCCTGGGTGGCTCAGTTGGTTGAGTGGCTGCCTTCGGCTCAGGTCATGATCCCAGCGTCCTGGGATGGAGTCCCACATCGGGCTCCTTGCTCAGCAGGGAGCCTGCTTCTCCCTCTGCCTCTGCCTGCCACTCTGTCTGCCTGTGCTCGTTCGCTCTCTCTCTCTCTAACTAATAAATAAATAAATAAATCTTAAAAAAAAAAAAAAAAAACAGCAACACAGGCCTCCTGGTGACGTCTTTTAGTGTTTCACCAGCCAACTCATGCCTGGTGTCAAGGCAGGGAGATTTTAAAACCTACCATGGCAACCTCTGGTGTAAAGATTTATCTGGCATGACAAGAGTAGGTTAACTAATGTCTCCAAGGTGGGGGTGGAAGGGGCACAATGATAAGAAAGCCGACAAACACACCAGTGCTTGTCCTTGGGAATTCACAAGGACACATGTTTGTTGTTGGGTGTTTGTTTAAACCTTACCCCGTTATGACAAGAACCTGAGGAAGTCCTTACATGCAGCACAGCATGATAAAAAATAAAAATAAATTAGAAAATGGGGTGAAGGCAAAAGAAGCTGGAATACTAAGACGAAAACAGAATTTAGAAAAGTCATCAAGCAGAAAAGCCTGCTGTGAAGCTCTGCACAAAGATTCCACTTGAGCTGCAGACGTATTTCTGAGCAAGGTGCACTGAATTTCTACAGGTAGTGGCACATAGGCCAGCCCTCAAATTAGCATTTGGACCTGTTTCCAGGTGGCAGGCATAGCTAGACGGAAAATTTATGGGAGTAGAACTCTGTCCCTACTATTGGTGGGAAAGGCACATACATTGTTCCTTAAGAAAAAAAGTTGTTTAAAGATTTAATTTTTATTTTGATCTGGGAATGTCCATGAAAATAAAACCTCAAAGCCAGTTTTAAACTTCAAAGCCAGATGGTGAATTCCTTTGCTCATTTAACAATGAACTGAAAACCTATTACTGCCAAGAACCGTGCTAGGTGCTGGGGACTGAGGAACTGGTAGATCAGGGTTGCCCATGTGAAACTAAGGGGAACAGACAGGCCAGTCACTTGGCAGGGATGGTGCTGGTCATAGAGATTATCTGTGGGTGTACAGAATTGGGATATACAGACAGAAATGGGATATAAATGTCCCCATTCACTTGAACCTCTGGTGGGATAATGCTGAGGAATATGCTTTTCATCATTTCCCAGAGTTTCACCATGGAGCTAAGCTCCAGGACCTACCATGGCAGTTGGCTTAAAAATGTACCCTCTAGTGGCTTCCTTCTCTGGGGTAACCCGAATCAAAACCTTCATATGGGACAGATTAAATGGTTGTATATGGATGTGCGGGCTATTGTAATCTTAGAACGGGTATCTGTAAAGGCCCCAATATTCTCCCTACCACATAGTAGGTGTCCAAGGAGAGTAATGGGCATTTTCAAGCACTTACTATACATACACGTTCTAAGCACTGTACACATATGACACATTTAATTCTTACAAGAACCCTCCCAGACAGATATTATCATCATCTTCTCCATTTTGTATGTGAAGAAGCTGAAGGTAAGAGAGGTTACATGTCTTGGCCCATCGTGACTCAGCCAGTAAGCAGCAGAGTTGGGGTTTGAACTCAGGTCATGTGTGTGCTAGGTTCACTGGAGGCTACCCTGTAAAAAGTGCAGCGCTACACCACTTCTTACCAACATACAGCTCTCAGCTATTCATGGAAATGAAGTGACGCCCGGCTTTAAATGCATCCAAAATATTAAAACATAAGAGAAAAAGACAAAGCCTGCTGTTTGGTTAAAGAGATGTATTACCCAGCAGCTAGCTCTATAAATTCAACCCAAACATGATTTTGACTTTCCCTACATAAACCCAACAATCAAAAGTGGAAGGTGCGGAGCAACAGACTTTGGCTCATTATATAAGAGAGCTTTCTAATGGTCAAAACTATTCGACATATAAACACTGCTTGAGCAATCTCTTGAACACCAAAAGCAGTCACATCATTTGTGCTGGAGTTGTGGAGGGGTTTTGTGCATCCAGTGGTGGGTATACAATAGGATGCTTAAGACCCCTGCCGACCCCAAGATTCAACAATACAAATTAATTGGTGCTTTTGACCCTAGACTGTTACTTGTGTGTGTCAATGAGATATTACAGTCTCTCATGTAGAAATTAATGTGCTGCACACTTTCCTTCCATCCTCCCTTCCTTGCAGGGCTGTTACAAAGATAAGAAATAATGCTTATAAAGTTCCAGGCACACAGGAAGCAAGAATGATGGGGCCACTGGGTGGGGGCAATTAGGATGTAGCCTGGAGGCTGGCTCCTTGTACTGATCATGTGCAAAGAGGCCAGATGTGTGCTCCCCCTTACCCTCGAGGTAGGTGTCTTGTCCTTAGGAGCCAGGACTCTGGGTTTGAGAGAGGTTCCCAAGGTCACACCACCAGTCAGTTGTTGGCACCACATCTGCCTGATTCTAGAGCCTTTTCTGCTCCCTCCGTGCTGCCTCTGAAGGGCACCAATCAATTCTTATCCATCACAACTCAGGATCTTTTTAAAAACAACCTCTCCTGACTTTCAGTGAGGACAACAGGAGTGATTTAATTGAAAGAAAAGGCATTTTGCAGCAAAGAATTGTTGTCATTTTGACTGTTGGCCCTAAAACATACACAGGATTGATGAACTCACTGTAAGCAATCTTTCTCAAATTATTTTCCCTGAATCCCACAGAAATTGTGATTGTTTTATAGTAACTACTGCTGTGACACAAAGTGCCTTTAGCAAACATCAAACATGGCTAATGCCTTCACCAAGGGGAACAGCTGGCTGTGGAATAGCAGCCCAGCCCAGGTGGGATTGCTAGAGATGGCCTTGGCCTCGTGATTGAGATCTTTGAACATCAGTTATAACCCGGCCCAGGTGAGCTTCACTTGGAATCAAATGAATGTATTGAAATGCAGCTTAATATTAACTGCATAGATTTTTAATTTTTTTTGTAAAGGGGGTTTTTACCTTATAATTTTGCTTAACATTCTTCAAACTGCAGCCCTACAAAATAGGATGGAAGACTTTAGACCCGCTGTAGGAATTCTAGTTCCTGATGCTCACTTTGGGCAAGTCATTTAACTTGTTTTGCCCTCCAGTTTTAAGGAATAAAAGGAGGATGGGGAGAAGGGAAGGAGAAAGAAGAGAAAAGGAAAGCAAGAGGCACAAGGATAGGAGTTAGAGGCAGGAGGAAGAAGAGGAGGAGAGGAAGACATAAGGGAAATCCCAGAGACTGGACATACTCCTCAGGCCATCCTGCACCAGAAGTCTGGGTTCTCTGGTGATGTATGAACTTTAGTTTCCGTGTCTGACATTATGACTGACCCAGAGTCTCGGGGTCCCATCTGTTTTTGTAGACACAGACATGCAGCAGAAGAGCCATGTGGCAATACGGCCATCAAGCCCAAATCCCTTCCCATCCCTGCAAGAGCAGAACTATGACATCTGACCTAGAGCTATGACAGCTGGGAACAGCTTCATGCCATGCGAAGGCAGAGCAAGAGAAGTCCCCTGCCACATGGACAGCAGTGCTGGATCTGGGACTGCTGTAGCCAGTGGAATGTGGGAAGGAACCTGTACCACTCCTTTCAGAATCCCCCAGTGCCCATCCTTCATCCCAGTCCCGCAAAGTCCGAGTGCAGGAGAGCCACAGCCAGAACAAGGTCACAGGTGTCCCAGGAGAGGTGGACAGCAGGAATGAGAACCTTGTGGTGTGAGCCACTGAGAGCTGGGGGTTGTGTGTCTCTATAGAATTACTGTGTCATCCCAATACCTCTTGATTATAGGGAGCCTCAGGGAAAAGTCACAGGCTGTAGTAAATGGCAGGGCTCAGGGACCCCTTGACTGCACCAGTCATGGCTGGCTCCAAGCTCCTGCTCCTGCTGCGGTGGTCCCTGTGAGCACACTCATGCTGTGGGTACCTCTTCTCCTCCCAATGCAGACTCACCCAACCTCCTTAGTTTCTGATCCCAGGTGGAAGCCAGACTGACCTTCCCCCAGTGGCTCTGTTCTTAGCCCTGGACCCACAGAGAATGCAAGAACTCTCAGTGTAGCTGTAACTCTCTGGAGGCACAAAGAACTTGCCAGAATACCATGTCAAGAGCCTGGCCAAGCTTTAGCCTGGCTTCTACCTACACTGAATTGTCTCCCTAAAGGTGTCTCCAAGCTGAGTCAATGCTGCTAAACCACTGAATGTATGTTGCCCCAACCCACATCGCCAAACCGTGCTCGGTGAATCTTTACTTAGCTGCCTTCAGTGATTTTCCATTTCCCCACAGCCCTGCCAGTCC
>RCUC01096520.1:0-13646 GCA_003697995.1 Taxidea taxus jeffersonii | reverse complement strand
TTAGGAGAGAAGACAAGACAACCAGCTTCAAATATTTCCAGCCCAGGGGCTGCCGTTGGCCCAAGTGGTACAACTTGGGGATTACAATGAATACCTGAGAATATTTAGCTAGTAAAGTGACCCCTGAGCCAATGCTCACAATGAATATCTAGGCTTTAGACCCTAAGGGCCAGCAAGTGGAAAGAGGAGTGGAGTGGCTCTGTTTATAGACAGCTGAGTTGAAGCTACCTCCCTCAGGGTATATTACAGAGAAGAATCTGCTGACAGCTAGCTAATGAAGGAAGAGGGCAGAGCTCTACCCAAGAAGCAGATCCTCACAGCTTGTTAAGTAATTGTGTTCTCTTATTCAGAGCATCTGAACTTTGGTTTTTCCCTCAGCTAACGGTGGGAAATTAACCCTCACTGCATGTCTAACAGGTGCCAAGCAAATGTGTGTGTCTTGCAGACAGGGAAATTAAGGTGCAGTAACTCACACAACAGGACACAGAAGGTAACCTCCAGAGCTGGGATTTGAACCTGGGTGTGCCCAAACTCCTTCCACCCACCACAGCACACGAAACACTCACAAAGTGATCGGAGAGGTGCCCTAGGGCCCTGCAGCTTCTCAAGTGGGTCTGCCGTGGCTCTTTTATTGTGATGTTTTCCTCATCTGCCAGCACGGCAGTGCCACTGCTCTAATTCCTCTGGATTAGAAGAGGAAGACTGGGGTCTTTTCTAGAAACCCATTGTTAGGATGATCCTGATCCCTGCGAAGGGACTCTGCCCTATCTCGGCACCGCCCCCCCCCCCCCCCCCCCAGCTGGCTCTGTTTGCCCTTCTCTTGAATATGGTTGGGTTTCCCTGAACCAGCCCATTTTTTTAAACCCTGCTGCTCTTCAGAGTCTATTCACCTGACCACTAGGAAACCAACAGAGAACAGTCTCCCTGTCTTCTGGTACAGTTAGGGGAAAATGTAACGCTGTCGAGAACATCTCTGAACTCGAAGATACCACTTCCTGGTTTGCCCCGATAAAGGGGAAAGTAGGAGAAGGACATATGGCTGTCCTGTTATCACTGTTCTGTGTCAGAAAAGTAAGAACATTCTAAATTATAGTGCATGGTCACAGACAGGCCCTCTATTTTACTCTGAAAGTGTAACTACTTCTAGGTGGATTTTTCAGGTTTCCTCTATGAATCTTCTCATCATCTCCAGACCCCACTGCCCATGTTTCCCAGGGCCTGAGAAGGGAGTTGGGGGCTCCTGTTCCCAACAAGCCAGATTCTCCAGCTGACTAAAGCTTTCTGCTTGGAGGTAGGGAAACTGCTAGGGTTCTTGAACATATTTAAAAATAAAACATTTGTATATATCCGGCTGCTTTCAGACCAGCTGTTTTAGCTGCTTCCTGATTCTGGAACTTCCTGAGATCAGGGACTGTGTTCCCTCTGTTCATTCATCCCACAAGGCTTTCCTGAGCCTCTGTGTGTGCTGCGGGTCAGGGACAGCAGTGAAGCAGACAGACAACCCTGCCCTCATCAAGTCTTAACGGCCTGGCTGGAGAGACATACATCGAACGAGAATTACACAAATAAGGATTCACATTCAACAAACAGCCCACATCTCTCTACAGTACCCAGCACAGAGCTCGGCACATGGTGGGTGCTTTTTCAAGAATATGTGACTCATGTTTTTGTGGAATGTGCAGAAACACTGACCAGCTGAGTTCATCTTAGCTTTGGGAGTATAACACCCTGACCTTTGGAGTGAGAGAAAAGCATGACAGTGAAGCAGAATGATCTGGGTTCTAGTTCCTGCTTTCCCACGAACTAGCATTTTTCCTGGGTGGGTCACTCAGGCTCTGGGCCTCAGTTTCCTTATTTGTAAAATAATATGTAAGTAACCAGGATTCTTCACAAATTGTGACATGCCTAATTTAGCCTCACTTACCTTGCCAGAAGACAAGGAATGGCTGGAGCCCAAGACAAGACACATGGCTCCAGATTCTAGGGGTCTGTGTCTAAGTCAGGGCTGTGGGAAGATGTAGTAGCAGTAAGAAGGGATAGAACCCCTAGACCATGAGACTAAGAGGTTCTCTCTGAACATGGGAAACATTGCATTTTCCTTCCCACCCACTGACTGTTTAAAAAGAAACACTCATTCAAGGGATATTCTAGGTTATATTTCTAAACAAAAGATCAGAGGAGAAAGGAAAGTAGAGGAATAGTTTTCTTTGTATGTTTTTACAAGTAGAAAAAAACAATTTTCCATCCACTCTGATAGTCAAAAATGGCTTAGAAACTTGAAGGCAGGACATCAGACAGAATTACCTCAGAATTACCTTAAATGTTCTTGGATACTAGTCTAGAGTGTGACTTAGCACTGTGATCTTGGAAGGTCTGGGGCACAGTCTTTTATTTATTTATTTATTTATTTATTACCCCAGTAAGGAAAAAAAATTAGGAAAAATCCTTATGAATGCAGATCATCTTCAAAAAACCCATAATGTAGAAAACAAAAAACAAAGCAAGGACACAGCCTATTGCCTGAGCTGAAGGGCTAGACCAACACACTAGGTCTTGATAGACTAGGGCCAAATCATCTTTGGAAATCCATCCCTTCATTCATAAAATCACTAACATGTAGCAAAAGATCGTCTCATACTCATTGACCCTAAGGCAAGCAAATGAGAGTAGGGTCAGAGACAAAAATCTTCCCATCCCTGCTACAAATTTAGACAGCTGAATTCTTCCCCTGACTTAAACAAATACACTGGGTTTCTTCACTACCTTCTCTTTTCTTGTACTCTCCTTCACAGCTCCTACCTTCCACTCACTTGCTCCAAAATATGAAAGGCCAAGTGACCAGGCTTTCTTGCAAAGACTACTACATCCTGCAAGCTGCTTTCCACACCACCTCTTGGTCCTCTGCCCCTCAGGAACCGAGCCCCAATACTCTGGCCAGAGGAAGGCATAGTTTCCACTGGAGCCCCTTCAGAGGAGGCTCCTACCAACCATCATCGCTGTGGCCATTTGCCATAACATTGGTCTTGGTCTAACTTCAGATGAGCCTATTCAGTCATTATAAATACGAGCCAGTCACAGCCACTAAGGTCTCAGGAAACTATCCCAGCCTCAGCCTCTGAGGTCCAGCCTCCCAGGAGGCAGAGCCGCCCAAGCAGACCAGGCAGGGCATCTCCAGAGGACAGGAGACCCAGACCCTCTCACCCTTCCCCCTTGCCACACCCTCGTCATTTTTGCTAACTCCCATGACGGGGGAGTTCTGGCTGATCACCTCGTCTTCTCTCCCCTCAGACAACATCTCCACACTGTGACATACCTCCTCCAGCCCTGCTCTTCCCACTCTGGCTGGCACAGAGAGACAACTGTTCCTGAGGTTGGCCTCCATAGTGGGAGAAGTTCCTCTGGGGGTAATTCTCCAGGGGTGGTTAAGCCAACAAGAAGTCTTAGGGGAAGGAAGCTTGGGACACTGTCCTACCTTGTCACTGTCCACTGTATTCTGAGAGGTCCTGGAGGCGATGGAGATGGTGTCTGGCTGGCTGCTTCCATCCCCTTGGCTGTCAACATCCTCCACTCCATCCCTGCAGGAAGAAGAGAGAAAAAAAACAGGGGTGGGGGTAGGGGGAACCACTGTGGGTTTAGAGCACACAAGGATTTCCAGCTGGGCTGGCAGAGCAGAGCCTCCGCACTTTCTAGCAGGGATTTGTCTAAAGTTATCCCACTAAAGGGAGAGGCCTCTGTGATTTTCAAAGATGTCACCTCTTGTACTTAAAAAGCACACAATCCCTATGCTGATAGCTGAGCATAAAATGGCCCCTCCATGACTCCTCTGACCCATGGAACAGAGGAGGTGATGATGTATTTATCTTTTTGCCAGGAATGGGTCTATAACATGCAGTTGGAAGAGGTCCATTCCACTTAGAACTGAGGCTTCGACCCAGCTGACCAGGTGATGGCTGACAATCCCAGAGTTCAAGGTATTCAAATAGTTTTTCTGCATGCTGATGGAGGATGGGGGCTAGTTTATAGCTGGCCTATAAAGAAAACAGAACTGATAAGATTTTTTTCTTTTGACTTGTGTTTCTCCTGATGAAGAAAATGACATGAGATATTTCTTCCAGGGGCGATAATCTTTGGGAAGTTGCTGATGTTGGAGGCTCAACTCCTGGGTATGGAGGAAGAGATTATTTCCTTCATTTTGGTGGGTCTTGTGGGTCTCGTGCTGTTTGTGATGACTTCTTATCAACACAGAAGGCCAAGGCACCATCGGGAAGACCCCAGATTGCACAGCAGCTTCCTCGGTCAGCTGTGTTCCTGAGCACCCGGTGAAATAAGCTCTTGAGTGCGCTCCTGGCACACACAGCCCTTCCTGGGCCACTGGAACAATGTCTCACTCACACAGCCCTTCGATTCTCCAGCGAGAGAATTAGGTCTCAATCCCGAACTGAACCCATAGCCAGGGCCAAGGGGGAGTAGGTGCCCGGGAACTGGTGAAGGCTGAAGGGTCCGTGTTGGGAAAAACTGAAGGAGATGTGGGCCAGGACTTGGATAAATGAGCATAAAGAGGGCGAGCTCTTCCCAAGGAGGCTTATGAATGTCCCACCTCTGATGCTGCTTTGATAGAGGTCATGGCGTTAGGAATGGGCTGCCTGAGGGTGACACTGCGTGGGCAAAAGGCCCCATATACAAAGTCGCCTCCCAGAGTCTCAACAATCACATCTGGTGTATGCGGACACTTGTGTGCAGGTGAGCATGCATGTGACCCACGTGTATATACACAGTAGCTCCTAGCCACAAAAGGGTCTTCTCCTACCTAGACCGCTTCGAGGTCAACTGCCTTCTCACCACCACTTGCAGGGCTTGGAAAGGCCAACATATTTTAATAATATAAGCCACACATTCATAGGAAGGAAGATCTGCAGTAAAACGAAATTATGTGATGCATTTCAAAACCAAGAATAAAGGCCTCTTGGATCATGTGCTGTTTTAGATATCTGGGCCGATGCTCCCGGCCATTTGCCTACAGTCGAGCGTTGGCTGTACTTCGTGCTTCCCACCCTTCTGGCCCAGTGCGGGCCCTTCTGGTCCACTGCAGATGAAGCCAGCTCTGGGGGTGGTGGGGAGCCCATCCAGGAGTGGGGGTGGCGCTCTCCAAGCCAATTCACTCCTCTGCACACTCTGTCCCCACCTCCTGGGAGCCGAGCTAATGAAATGACAGGCAGCCTGACTGTTCTCCACAGACTCTGCCAGGGGTTTCACTCTCTTATTTCAGGACAATGACAGAGAAACGGTGGGAGGCATTTCCAAGACAGGTCCATCTCATGATCTACAGATGTTCAGAAAGGGGCTGCTTCCCAGAGATACTTGAGCCAACCTCACCTAAATTTCCATCCTCTCCTGTGTGCTCCTGGACATTGAGTTCTTAGACCATTTCCTCTCTGTCTTCAGTACTGAAGTAGAGGCTTCCTGAAGCCGGGCAGGGCCCTAGTGCTAAACTAAGTCTGCTCCTCCCCCAGACTCTGGTCATGGGTAACTGAAATAAAAATACCCCCAACGCAGCCCAGATATGTCCTTCCAGCACTGAGTGGTGACCTTTTCCTGGCCACTCAGGTCTTAGGGCTTCCAGCTCGTGAAGGTATCTCTCCCTACCTCAGTCACACCCTTCTTCGGGCTATCAACTCCCTTTGTACTAATGCTGCTACTCCGCAGGTCCTCAGGTCCACGCATCCTGGCCGGCACCAGAAGGTCAACTAGATCTTTGGGATTTAGTCCATTCAGGAATAGGAAAGGCGAGCCTGTTACCACCAATGACCATCACCCCCAGAACTCTGTTTTTTTTTTAAGTTTTTTTCAAGGTTAACATGAAGTTTTTATATGCTCTCTTTTGAAGTGCCCTCTAAGAGAGTCCTTGTGTGACTGTCACATGGAGATTTGAGAGACACTAAGGAAGTCTTCCACCAGTGTAGGGCAAATGGGGTGCAGAAGGTACCAGAGAGGTGAAGATACAAAACCTCAGTCCCCTTTTGCCCAATCTCAGGTAACTGAAGGTGAGGACTCAGGGGGACAAAAGAACTCCATCACACCAAGCCCCTGACCTAACCACATACAAAACTTCCACACTGTCTAATCAGTCCCCTCATGGCCTACCTCCCTCTCAAAGCCTTCCCTGGACTCTCCTCTCTTATGCTCACCTAAAGCCCCTAAATCAATGAATTTTTACAGCATTTACTATCTCCACGGGCAGCACTGGTCCTTTGAGTCTAATGATTCCATGTGTGAGATACAACCACTAGAGGGTTCTCGAGGCCAAGGGCTCATGCTGCGCTTCCCCTTCTCTTCTCCGAGCACCTAGCAGTGTCTGTGAAAGACGAGGTGCTCAGTGCAGCCCTGCTGAATGCAAGTGACTGGTGAGATGCTCAGAGAGGAGACTCCTCATCTTAGACAGGACTTCACAGAGAGGGGTGCCGATGGCAGACTGCATTGCCCCTGTGGGAGCACAGGGAGACCCCACTCCCACTCCTGGAGCCTGTGAGGCAGTGCTTGTTGGGGGAGAGATGCTGGTTACCTCTTACTATTGTTCCTCTGTTTGGCTGGTGTTTTGGGGAGTTGAATCGGCTCCTTTAAAGCTCCTTTCAGGTGAATGATCCTTTCTTGAATCACCTCTCGAATGTTCTTGATCCACTCCTGCTTGGTTTCTATGTTGGAGGCCTGGAGTGCCACAGAGAGAAAGAGTAAATACCCCATCTCCCTTTGCCCTGCCGAAAACAGTTCTCCATCCTTGTCCTGCAGGCTTATCCCATTATTTTCAAGGACACAAAATGTTTGAGGAGCTCATTTCTCATTTTACATGCATGACTCTTCAATTCCAAGGACACACTCCTTCAACTACTAGAATGGGGCTAAGACCGCAATACTCAATACAGGAGTGATTGTCAAAGTATTTAATACTCTGTGTGGCACTGACCAATATTGACATCTGCCCTGGGGCACCTGGGTGGCTCAGTTGGTTGAGTGTCTGCCTTTGACTCGGGGCATTATCTCGGGGTCCCAGGATCGAGCCCTGTGTCAGGCTCCCTACTTAGCGAGAGTCTGCTTCTCTCTCTCCCTCTGCCCCTCCCTGCTGCTTATGGTCTTTCTCTCTCAAATACATACAAATCTTCCAAAAACATACTGCCATCTGTCTGGCAGATGATGGAGCCTATGTAGAAGTCCAAGCTGGTCCAGGAATGAACATGTCAGTTGCTAGAGGCTAGGGAGGTCTGGGCAGCACTGGGAGGGGTAGCAAGGGGGTATCTGAAGGCAGTGGCTATTTACCAAGAGGTACAGATCCACACATTCAAACCCTAGTATGGCTACATACATAGGTCTGTGCTGACGGAAAGTCAGTGCTGGGTGTTTAACCTTGTAAACACGTTCACTGAAGACACTTGTACCATTTCATGAATCTCCAGTTTGTCTTTGTGGAATTGTTTTCAGGTCATTCTGTCTCATGGCAGCTAGAGCTGGGCTGGCAATTCAGAGGGAACAGTGTGAAGCATTTGCCATGGTCGGACCACCTCTTCCAGGGTGGCAGCCACCCCAATAAGCAAATGACTGGTGGGAGCCCTGTCCGCAGGACCCCTTCTCGGTTAGATGCATGTTACCACAAGCCCTGAATCCCAAGCTGTGTGTGCTCTGGAGAGCTGGAATGACTCCTTAAGGCTGTCATCTGGTGAAAAGCTCTTTCTCAGCACTCCTTTCAATCAACACAGCTGCCAAGCTAGCGTGATTTACTACAGCTCTAGAACCTAAGTTCCTGGAGGATGAGTCCATCTCTCATACTTCGTTACAAGCAGCCCTGGGCAGAATACCTTCTATGCAGGTGTTCAAGAAAAAGCATTGGATGCATGTGGAACAAATCAAGGTACCTTTTGTCAAAAGGTGGGTTGTCCTTGCCCTTGAAAGGGACGTAAGGACAGAGCATACTTAAGTGGGCCCTGCTGAGACAGCCCAGCTGGCCGCTCCCTGCCTTGCTCCCTCTAGGTGTATAGGAGGGGAAGGACTTAGGAGACCACCCATCTTTGAGATTTCAGGCCTACTTCCATGAGAGAACTTGGTTTTTAATACCCGTGGGCTACTGCCCTCCCCATGGAGTCTCCAGGCCCCAGCTTTCAAGAAGATGCTGCTGTCCTCTGCCCTTCACCTGCTACCCACAACCCTGTGCCATTGGCCGGCTGGGAGCAGTACTTACCTTCAGTACTGTTTTATTGTCTGAGGAGGGGGTGCGCCCAGACCACAAGGCGAATTTGCAGGGATCACCTTCTACGTGCTCGGTCACACCCAGCTCTGAGGTCTGTAGACAGGAAATGCCTGTGAGAGGCGGGGAAGGGGAGGGCAGTGGGGAACTTAGGGCTGGGGTGGGAAGGGAAAGGCAACAAAGAGGAGAGGACCGAGGGAGGGGCTTCTGTCAATCAAACTTCAACAGACTGGATGCTTTGATCTTCTACCCGGGATGAAAGGACCTACAGGTGCCTGCCAGATTTGCAGGTGGCAGGGAGGGAGGGTGAAGAGGGAGGCACTAAAAGCAGACAGCAAGAAGACTGGTGAGCTCTAAAATGCAGAAGGGGGAGTCGAGGGGGGCAGCTTTCCAAATAGGAGGCCTTTTCATTTGTCCAAGATGATTTTGGTGTGGCACCAGGGGAGAGATGAGCTGAGCTTTTGAGAGCCCTTTCTGCACGAGGGCTCTAGGACAACAGGGAGACTTGTCTGACCCCACCTGCCCCACCTACCAGTAGCTTGTTCTTGTAAACATATTTCGTGTGCCCTGAAGAGTCCTTGATCTCCTTGCTAAAAACCAAGGAGATCTCAAAGAGGAACAAGTGCCGCTCCCGCCCCTTCCGGATCAGCGACTTTGGGTCCCACACTTGGAAGGCATCCTGGAGAATCAGCTCTCCCTGCACATCCAGGTTCTCGTCGAACCCTGAAAGACACCATTTCCGCCCTGTGGAGTTTCTCTAGCACCAACTGGGGCCACATTCCACTCCCCTTGTGGAAAGGTTTCCCCTAGGAGTCCTCTGTTCCTACAATGAGAGGAGTCCCCCTCTTAGTGGATTCCTGAGCCTCCTCAAAACTTGAGGAGACAGCTCTAGGAAACAGCGAGCAGATCCCCCTTTCTGCACCAGGTCTCCTACACATAACCAGGATTGGTGGCATCTCCCCAAGGCCTGGGACCTCCTCCCAGGGCAAACCCCATGTACCCCTCTTCCTATAGCTCCCCACCGACTCAGAGCACTGAGTGGGGCTGAGGACAAGCACTGCATGATGGGGGAGTGCCCTTGACTCCACTTTAGTTGTCGCTGCTTATTTCTTATATTCCATTCCTACGACTCTTTCCTTTGATGGCTCCTAAACAGTGCAGTGCATGCAACTTGAACAGTCACATTTATTCCCCTTTAAATTTTAACAGAGGTTCTGAAACTTAGTATGCATAAGAATCACCCACAGAGTTGGTCAAAATCCAGATTCCTACCCACCCCTGCCCTGCAGGGAGACTGGGAAACTGGGATTCCTTAGCTGTGAGGTGGAGCCCAGGAATCTGTCCTTCGGACAAGCTCCCAGGTGTTGCTGTTGCTGGTCCTCAGACCGTACTTGGAGCAACTGGATTCAGAACACAGGGCAGGGACCGGCTGGAGGAGAAGGGTACCTGCAGAGGAGGACACCCAGGGCTGGGGAAAAGGATGGGTGCCAACAGAACAGAGTGGGCAAATTGTGGCAAGAGGAGTATGTTCAGATGGCTAGTGCTCAGTCTGGAGAAGGTCATCAGGGCTCAACTGTACAGAGAACTCCAGCCTCCTCTGCTCAGGGTGGCCCAGGAGGTGGGGAGACCAGACGGAGCCTTCTAGACGGAGGGTGGGGACAGGGGGTGGGGAGGAGAAAACACACCCCAAAGGACTGAAGACTTGCAGCAGAGGGCACTCCAGTCCCTCAGCACCTGTTTGCCAGGCCAGACCGTGGTGCCAAGTCTAAGCTCCTCTTGCAACCCCACCCCGGTTTGGCTGATCTGCATATCTGCTCTGCGGTGGTAAGAGCACTGTATTGGAGTCTCACTCTACCCAGTCTCTGGGTCCCAAGAGCATGGTTCCTGTGGACTACATGTACTTGGGCAAAGTCCTCTCGGGTCTGTCTGGCTGGACTTTTCTCACCTGCTAGGAGGGGCAGAAGGGTGGCACACACCCATGCCAGTGTACCTAGTGTACCTAATGCCATTGAGCTGTACACTTAAAAATGGCTAAAATGGCAAGTTTTATGTTATGTATATTTTATTGCAATAGAAAGAAGAAGGGCATAAAGCTGGAGACCATGGGGGCACGTGTATTTACATGCACGCAGGATTTCTACTCATTTTGGTGACCAACACAATGCCAGTGCCATGCAGATGAACAGGACTGCTGTGGGGCAGGGCTCTAGCACACTTTGGGTGAGGAAGATGGCTAGACCACCTCACACGCAGCAAGTTGTCTACGTACCTGAAACAACTTGGTCCTACCAGGAGGCAGGTATTGTCGAGCTGGCCCCTGTAGAGCTCCTCTCACACCTGAAGCCCAATGCCCTGAAGACCCATGTCCTTAACTTGCCATTTCTCCTCTCTTCCAGCCTTGCCCCTTGCCTGACTTCATGGCACTTCCCTCCCATGAAATAAGCTCCCCCGTCTTAGGAAAGGAGGAGGCTCCCCCGGGCTGGCTGGGAGGACAGACAGCTACCTTCCAGCATGCTGACATGCATGGCATCATTGGCTTTCTTTGGGACACTGAGCATCACTTCCAGGCCATCCTTGAGCTCCCCTTTCCCTTCTTCACAGCAAGTTAAAAGTTCCTGGGGGAAAAAGTCCAGACACAATTAGAACCATTTGTCCCAGCTTCCCCACCCTCCCACCACCTAACCCACCAAGGTGACCATAGACCAGCTTCATTCTCTGTAATGGTTTCCTCTAAGCTATAAGGAGAGTGGGGTGCGATGTTTTCTTCAAATAATTCAACCACAATTTTTTCCCAGACTGAGCTTCCACAGCTCAATCTAACCTAAACTAACTCAATTCAACCCAACTCTTAAATGCCCAGCACTGGAAGTCAGCAATCTAGGGCATTCTCTGTCACTTGGTTCCCCTCCTGGAGAAGGGAGGACTCCTGGCACAGTACACAAACAGAGGGTCAGTACTGTGGAGTCACAAAGAGAAGACAACAGGCGTGCAAAGAATACACAGCACTCATATGTCCCTGCATGCCTACAGCTGGCACCATGTTTATTTATATCCCTCTGCTGCCTAAATACTGACTTGCACCATACTGGGAGCAACCTGGGGTTACAGACATTATAGGTTTACAGGGTTTCAGAGTTATAAAATATTTTTAGATCATATAAGTCAGGAGTTCCTAACCTAAGACCAGTAGATGGGATTCTGGACTAGTCCTTTTTGAATCTTAAATCTAGAATCCAAGTCCAGTATTCCATCTGCCATGCCAACCCTGTCCCCCATGACCTCCATCACACTGAGACTTCCCAGAGCATGCTCTCTCTTATTCTTCATTGAAGACTAGGTTATTATTACCTCCATAAAAGACATATAGTATCTGCTTTATGGAGAAAAGAGAATTTTCAACTTTCTTAAAAATTATGAGGACCATTTGAAATGATTTTCCCCAACTCAGAGGAATGTTGGCTTTCATTTTTCCTATGAGGGTTACTGTAAATTTTGCTCATTTTGATATGGGGAAGGAAACAGGCAACAGATCTGCAATTCATACTTTCTCCTAGGGGGTAGGGGGAGTCAGGGTATGGGTGGATGGGTAAGATGGCCTTCCAGGAAAGAAAGAAGTTGACCAGATCAAATCTTGTGAACATGTTAATGTCAGACCTTCTGGCAAATAAACAAATGGTACTAGCTAACAGGAGAGTCCTTATCTATGGAATGCTTCAGTAGGACATATCTGGTCTAAGACTTCTTGTGGTAACAAAAACCTGAATTTATGTTTTTAGGGGCATAGCTCCCTGTAAAATATTACAGATGTTATGCCACTATCTGAGTAAAAAGTTAGTATATTTCATAAACAAAATGTCTCTCTTCAGGGTAAATGATCTGATACAACATACACCATTGAGAAGGTCTGTATGTTGGTCTGGGCCACAGTACCTCCTGAGGCTCCAAGAAAGGACTTGGAGCTGTTGGTGGTCCTGGACTTCTCTGTGCTTTATCTCTGCCTTGGGATTATTTGTATCCTTGACATTATTAGTCAAGCTTTATACTTGGTAAGAGATCTGATTATTGAGCATCTGACATGAATATCCAATCCTTTGTGTCATCTGAGGTACATTCCCTTATGAAGAAGGGAGCTCTGAGTGTCCAAAGGAGAGATGAACTACTTCGAGCATGTTTGGGAGGGAGAAGTGATCCGTTCTCAGCTCTGTCCTTGGCTCCAGCCAGTATAATGGAAAAAATTGTTCAGAAACCTGCATTTACTTCTACCAACCTGAAGTTCTCTGATTCTCCCATCCCTTCCCTAATTTTTATCCTCCTGACCTTGTTCTCATATATCTTCAAAGGAATTTCTAGGCAGAAGCATAAGAGACAAATATGAAACAGGATTCAGTGTGCAACAGAAAACATAATTGGCTGGACAGCGCCCCCACCCCCACCCCCAAAGCAGTGTGGCAAGTCCTCTAATCAGCTAGCAAAACCAGAAAGTTCTCCTTGGATCCTTGTTATAGTTGATATTAAGGAGAAGGCTCCACATTTAATTTAGACTCCAAAAGGACAGCTGTGGCAGATTTACAGGGAGAATATTGAACAGCAACTGACATACAGTTTTTATTTTCATGCAACACCCAAAGTGAGGAGTCCCAGAGGACACTAATAATTAAATATCAATATATTGGGAATAAAACTATCTTTAATGAGAGAATAAATTCCACATTATTTATTTATAGTAAAAGCTCAGCAAACTATTTTTCTTTTACTCAGCAGGTACTCTGCTATCAGCACATTTATGAGTCCTAATCACCTTGGTAAGTCCTTTTTCCCCAATAATTTTATAAATTCTCTACAATCCAATTCCCACTACTTCATTTTTTTCCCCTTCTCAGTTACCTTCACAATAATTTCTTCCTAAGATACCCAATTACAGAATGAAGGCCTAGCACCCACCTCTCCTATCGCCTAAAGCAAAACACAGGGTGGCCTGTCTACCCTCCCTTCCTTCTCCTGTGTGTGTCACAAGACTATCCTGGGAATCTCAGGCCTGTGGAATTCAAAGGGAGAGGTGAAAAGCTCTCTTTCTCTTAGAACTGGATCTTACTTATTTAAGGCACCAGCAGTGTAGATGGGTAAGTTTCTGTTTCGTTTTGCTTTTTAATTTACAGCCCCACCGACTCCTGAAAAGGCGTTGTGATAACTTACATTTCATAACCACAAAATTGAATTTTAAAAAGTCTTCTGGTACAAGAAAAATCATGAAAGGGTCAAGCATTAAATGGGCTAGGGAAGGAGGGGATGATTATACACAGAAATCTGGGCTAAGGACAAAGTAGAAACAATATAGTCGTTGTAGTCATTGTAACAGGACTCAATGCTAATTATCTGATAGTCAAAGGGGAAGAAGGAGTGAAGGCTCTTTCGATTT
>RCUC01096497.1:0-10931 GCA_003697995.1 Taxidea taxus jeffersonii | reverse complement strand
ACCCGAATGTTTATAGCAGCAATGTCCACAATAGCCAAGTTATGGAAAGAACCTAGATGTCCATCAACAGATGAATGGATAAAGAAGAAGTGGTATATATATACAATGGAATAATATGCAGCCATCAAAAGAAATGAAATCTTACCATTTGCGACAACATGGATGGAACTGGAGCTTATTATGCTCAGCGAAATAAGTCAACTGGAGAAAGACAACTATCACATGATCTCCCTGATATGAGGAAGAGGAGATGCAATGGGGGTGGGTGTTAAGGTGGTGGGAAAAGAAAAAATGAAACAAGATGGGATCAGGAGGGAGACAAACCAAAAGAGACTCTTAATGTCATAAAACAAACTGAGGCGGGTGGAGGGGGAGAGGGGTTGGGAGAGGGTGGTGGGGTTACATTATATGTTTAAATAAAAAAAGCTTAAATAAAAAAAATAAAATTGTTAGATTCTTCTTGTTGGGCAGACCCTAGAAAGAGGACTTTTTAAAATAATGCTTTCCCCTAGATTATGACAGTAATTGATTTTAAATACAAATAATTTTAAAATGAAAACATTACCTGTATTTTTATCTTGTAGGTAAAATTACTTTTAATAATTTAATAAATTTTATTTTAAAAAATATTATTTGAGAAGAGAGCACTGGTATGGGGAGGGTAAGGGATAGAGAAACTTCAGGAAGAATCCTCTCAGAGTGGGGAGCCCAAAGCAGGGTTCAGTCTCACAACCTGTGAGATCATGACCTGAGCTGAAACTAAAACTCAGGTTCTTAAGTGACTTAGCCACTGAGACACCCCAATAAATTTTATTTTTAATATAGCTTAGTTCAAAACAAACCTACATGATATATAATTTGTTAATTCTATAAAAGAATACCATTATTATCAGTGTTTACCAATACATTAATTCTGGCATGTGATTTTCAGAGTCAAATAGCAATTATGATGATATATATATTTAACAGAATATTCACAAAGCTACAACTCTGAGCTAATTCCTCTGATAGATTCATATATATTTTTTTGTTGTTGTTAGTAGTTTCCCATACTTTTCATTATAGGAAATGAATTGACAGAAATTTCCAAGTGTGTTCTAAGTGTTGTTGGGCACAAAATTACAAAGGTTATAAATGTAACATTTATTTTTGGAACAGTGAGTAGATGAATTATTTGAAGTTGCTCATGTGATGAGTCTTAAAATGTAAAGATAGGATTTTAAGATTTTATACTAAAAGATTGTAGGAATTGCTAAACATTCAGTAGGAGAAGGTAGAGGCAAGGCTTTAGTTTAGAAATTTTGTCAAGCAGAAATGAGAATGATAAGTGTGATAAGGAAACTGGGAGCAGGTAAGACATTTAAAAATTAACTTGGAAGTCTCATAAAAGGTAAAGGAAATTCCTTTTTTAGGGGTAAGAAAGAGTCTGGGATACATAATATAAGAAGGTGATGAAGAGTAAGTGGACATTGCTAAGAAACTGAATGTGTGAGGGAAACAAAACCAATTCTGGATTTTGGGCATGCATTATTTGATTGAGCAATATTAGAGAAGGACAGCAAGAGGTAGAATTTAGAGAAATAATGCACAATATCTGCAAAGGACTAGTAAGTTTCAAAAGCATTTTCATTTATAATATTTCAGAAATCAGAGCTGTCTCTGTTGACAAGTATAATTTAAAACCCTAAGTATTTTCAAATCAGATCAAGATAATGATATAAGGTGTTTTAACTTTGTAAAAAATGATCACTTGTTTACTCTGTAATATATTAAGGCAGAGCCATTGGGATAAATATTCTAATACATTTACATATTTGTTGGCTTACTCTTTTCCCTCAAATGTCCAGGGTCTTACATCTAAGTCAGTATTGAATTTTTGTAAGCTAATTAAAATTTTGATATTCTAATTGGAAATTACATATTTAAATAATTTCAGCTCTTTTTCCAGTTGGCTTTCAGAGTACGTTTTCTAAATGGCACTTTTTTGTGAGACTTATAGTATGCCTCACAATGATACTAACTCGTATTTGTTCCTATTCCCTCTACACCATCTCCTGTAACCTTTGTTCTCTCCTGCCACTTTGATTTCTCTATATAGTCCAATGGAGTTATTTTTAGGAAACAGCCCTGCAAGTCTTTTTCTGTGTTGCATCACAGGATGCATCTTTTCCCACATATTTTTCTTCGTCAAGCCCTCACTTCCACTCCCGTTTTGTCCTGATGGTTTGATACTGGCATTTGAAGAAGAGCTGTGTTAGTAAAGGCATAATCTCCTGAATTAGAGATATCTTCTTATATGACACCCCTGCTCTAAGGCTTAGGAATTACTTGACTATGAACATATTTTTTAAAAATCACTGAAGATCAACTTTATTCTTTCTAGAATGGGGACAATAATATAAATCCAATGGAGTTGTGAATACCAATTTTTCTCAAATTTTATAAATATTCAATGAGTGTATTAATTCCCTAGGGCTGTTGTAACAAAGTTCCACCATCTAAGTAGCTCAAACAACAGAAACTTATAGTTTCACAGAGGCTTCAAGTTTAAGATCAAGGTATCAGCAGGGTTTGTTCCTTCCAGGGACTGTGAGGGAGAATTACTTCCATACGTTTCTACTGGCTTGTTGTGGTTTGCTTGTGATTTTTGGCATTCATTGGCTTATAGAAGTATCGCCTCAATCTCTGTCACAATCTCACGGTCACATGATGCTTCATGTATTCTTGTGTTCTCTGTCTAAATTTTCACCATTTATAAGGACACCAGTTAGGGTTAGGGTTTTTCATAATAACCTCATTTTAACTTTCTTACATCTACAAAGACTTGATTTCCAAATAAGGATACATTCTGAGGTACTATGGGACACTAACATATGTTTTTGGGGGGACTCATTTCAACCCATAACAATGAGTGCTTAAAAGCACTGAGGAGTCAGCAATAGAAAGGGTTTGTCTTCCAAGGATAAGTGCCAAGAGGAGACCAAGTGTAATGAGTCTAAATTGGGAAAAATGAGTAGCCTTCCAGAGGCATTGAAGTTTGAAATGCTGTAATGTGGTCTATAGAAGACATTGAGCACATCACTTGCCTCATAAATAAATTTGCTCTATAAATATGTTATTTTTCTTTTTTTTTTCATCCCTTTCCTTCAAATATATATTCCATTGTTAGATTGCAGAATCAAATCTGTAAAATAAGGTAATTTCCCTATAGACTTCTGAAGCCACTTATCTCTTACTGGTCCTGCAGTGTGTTCTTGTGGTATAAATGTCCTTAGGGCTCAAAATTATAATCTCATTTGCTCAGCGTCTAGAACAGTGGTCTCTATTAACCCTTTGTTTCAAATAATCTAGTTTAAAAAGCAAAAGCAAACTTCCTTTATATTGTAGGGAGGGAAAGAGTTCAAAGCCATGAAATTATATCTGATCCTAGATGCTGTCTTTTTGCCTCCTCCTTAGTTCTACCTCAATGTTAAAACTAAAACTGTCTCATGATTTTTTTAAAATCCTTGATCATTGGTTTGCCTTTATCAGGTCCTTTGTTAATCTTAATGACATAATGAGTAACAAAGCATTTTAAGATTTCTTCCTCCTTCCTTCCTTCCTTTCTTCCCTCCCTCCCTCCTTCCTTCCTTCCTTTCCTTATTCCTTCCTTCCTTCCTTTCTTTCTTTCTTTCTTATTTTATTTTATTTCTTTTCACTGTTCCAGAATTCATTGCTTATGCACCACACCCAGTGCTCCATGCAATAGCTGCCCTCCATAATACCCACCACCAGGCTCACTCAACCCCTCACCCCCCTCCATTCCAAAACTCTCAGTTTGTTTCTCAGAGTCCACAGTCTGTCATGGTTTGTCATCCCCTCCAATATCCCCCAGCTCACTTCTGATGCTTTGCTTTGAATTATTTTGGCATGCTTTGAATTATGTTGTAATTTACTTTTTTAATTTTAGAATATGACAAAAACTGTAAAATTCTAAGTTTTGACACATTAAATTCCTATTTTGTGTAAGGAACATAAAATCCAGTGGCGTTCTAACTTGGAAATATTTTCTCATTTTTAATACACCATGTATTTTTTAAATGTGGAAACATTTCAGTCCTACTAAGCTGCTAACCCTGTACTGTACACTAGTAATGTTATTGTCTAAAGCTATAATCAACTTTATTATACTGCCTCCTATATTCCATTTGTTCTTAATCATCAGAAAGAAATCGGTTTTATGAAGCCATTTAAGAAAGATTTTTTAGGGTCACCTGGGTGGCTCAGTGGGTTAAAGCCTCTGCCTTCGGCTCAGGTCGTGATCCCAGGGTCCTGGGATTGAGCCCCGCATCGGGCTCTCTGCTCAGCAGGGAGCCTGCTTCCTCCTCTCTCTCTGCCTGCCTCTCTGCCTACTTGTGATCTCGATCTCTCTGTGTTAAATAAATAAATAAAATCTTTAAAAAAAAAAAGAAAGATTTTTTATGAAAAATAGAAAAGTCTTAAATGATCATTATTTCAGAAGATATTTGTGTAAATATAATTCCTCCATCTCATCCATTTTCAAGGGAAATTTTGAAATAGTGTATTATAGTAATTTGTACTTAGGAAATTTAAAAATGTTCAAAACCTGGATAACTTCAGGTAACTTTTTGTGAAAGTGAAAAGTTATAAAAATGTAACCACATATTAATTTTGCCTAGTGATATTAAAGAGAAACTTGCTATCCCCAATACCCTCTAGCCAGTGTGCTTCTATAAGAATCATGTTGAAATATCATTGAGAATTCCAACTCTGCTATGTTCAAGTTATAGTTGTAAGGTAGACTATTGAAAATTCTAGTTGAGAAAGATTCAATCCAGCAACAACCTACTGCTGCTAGCAATTGTCTTTCGAAAAATATAAATAACTTGTACTTTCAAAAAAACACAGGGCTTGCTTGTGATGCTGCTATAAATGGGTCAAATAGAAGCAGTAGCCAAGTGACTATGGAACATGGGGAATATAAAATTATGTGCCATTTTGCTAATGTCACAACTGCCCAAATTGATGGCTTTTCCATTCTTTCATTGAATGATCAAGCATGGCAGCCACAGGTGAATGGAAGGACTGTTGGGGAAGGGGGTGTACCTGTTAAGTCCCCAGGTGGTTGTGGTTTTCATCTCTGCCCCTTTGGAATGGATGAAGATGTGAGGGGGCAATGAGTGGAGTGTGGCTCAGTGGGGAATGGCTCATGTGAGACTCTCACCTTCGGAAAATAGAACAGTCACACGAAAACGAAGTTCAGATAGGCTGCCTGATGGACATAAATGAGCTCTTCCAAGTGATAAGCCTCTGATTCCAAACATGAACCTGTCTTAATAAAAGGAGTCCTTCATGCTAGGATACCTCATTTAGCTATGTAAATGTTTGGAGGACAGAAGGCTATAGAGTAAACTGTAATCTACTTTTATAGCTGTCATATATAAACTTTAGTGATGAGCAAAATCTCTGAGTCATCCAGAAAACAAAAGATCAATAGTGTAAGGAATGACTGCTGAGTAGATCTGTTCAGGTAGGAGATCAAACATGGTCAGGATAGGATCACTGTGCATGACCTGGTAGATAATCCTGTATCCTGGAAAGCCAGGAATGTTCCCTGGCCCAGGGGACTGCTTCATAAAGGGATTTGCTAAATCCTCTGCATGTAGTCCAGCTCGGATGAATTAAAATACAGTGATGCTGGAGGAGATTAAGAAAAGAGGTGTAGGAGCAGGATGCTGAGTTGATTCCACCTGTGAAGGTGGTGAAAATTTCAAAGTGTAGAGCATAGTGTGATTGGTGACACATGGTAATGCTTAATTCATTCCTGTTAATTGTGCCACACAGTTCTGTAGATATAATTGCTGCATTTACAAGGCAAACTTTTTGTGTAGTAGAATTCATCATTAAAGCTGGGCAGATCAATTGATTTTGTAAGAAATTTCTTATGGAAATGCAAATAAGCCAAACCACTCTCTTATTTAATGCCCTGATTTGCTCTGAAATAGCCAACATACTTCTGTGCTGATCATTAATTGTCATTGTGTAAAGTGCTTTCTATTCTTTTATCTGAAGTGCATGAATATAGTAATAAATACTGGCTGTGTATAGTATTTAAAAACTATGTTGTATCTAAATCTAGCTATCTAGGTACAGCGAGTGGCTCAAATTTAGAATTTTGCCAGCTTCAGGTAATATACTTGAAAATCTAATTAACCTATTACTCATACTTACTAGCTTATAAAATATTCATTTTAATTCTCATCTTGTAATATCTACTTTTAATATCAGTTTAAAACAATTAAAGATGTAAAAGGTAATTTTTTAAATGCAGAATGTCCTTATTGCTATATAGTTTTTCATTTAAAATGATAATCATTTGTTTAACCAGTGTTAATCTGTAGAATTTGCCTGATAGCTTACTATTAAAAAAAAAGATTCTAAAGACGCATACTACATTTCTAAACTCCAGATATAGGAAGAAAGGAAAAAATACATAATTTTATTTTTGTATGCTTCTATTTTATTGAAGTATGACCACATTTTAATTATTAGTTTAATTACATTAACCCATGCTTCTCTACAAGTAATATTGTCAAGGTTTCCCAGACATTAAGGGGGAAATGGCCACATTATAGTATTTATTTTTAATAGTCTGCTTTTATGTAATACAGTGAAAAATTTGTCATTAACATGAACATTCTAAAAGCACCTGTGAGAGTTAGATAAAAATATTTATCTATTAAATATATGACTTACTGTTTTGTTCATAGGTATTCACATGCTCAGTTGTCAAAATGTCAACTTTTTTATTGATCAACATTTTGCTGAACTTGTCTCTGATGCGCAACAATAGCAAATGTAGCCAGGCAGTTACTGACATTGCTAAAGACGACATACCTTACCCCTGTAAGTAGGGTAAGAGCATCAAGCTGGCAACTAGCTCCTCAAAAAGGAAACAAAGAAAGAAAAAAGCAAGACTAAAACAAAACCCAAAAAACAAGGACTGACATGAACATAGGAGGTTACTTCCCTTGAGCTCCTCAAACTCATCAGCCAGAACGGACGTGTCTTATATCCTGTGAAGGAGGGAGGAAGAAGCCAGAAGTGTTCCTCCAGGAGAAGTTTCTTCCACATGAGAGGAAACATCAGGAATACAGGATACACATTCTTCTTCTGTGCTTTCAGGTTTAAAATAATTAATAAACACAAATTTACTGTGTTTACCCCTGTTCCTTCAAGAAACATCAATATCATTAATGGGATAAATTTTTTTTTTCCCTTTTAGTCCATTTCATAGGATCTTCTTTATAGAGGGATTTGGAACATGTAAAAACGATATCTTAGTCATGCACAGACTTCCTCTTTGGCAGAACAATAAGTGACGTTTTCCAGTACATCTCGATTTTAGGAACATAAAAGAAAAACATTTTGTCTTTTGTAAAGGCATCAGGTTCTAAAGGCATGTAATTTATTATTTTTGAGAGAAATTCTTAAAGTGTCATCTTTCTAAAAAAAATGAAATGCATCATGAAGAATTCATGGTCATGGCAGTAAAAGCGTAATGACATTTGATTTAACCTTTTCCAAGTTCCTGATAAAAAGCTGTTGAAAGTAAGTAAACTAAAATAATGCAAAGCTTCCCCAGGCCTGGAAACTTAAATGCTTCTGGGCTAGTGTTACATGACAGTAGTTCATAAAAATGTGTTTGAAGCAAATTGTCAGGCACTAGATACATTGTTATCAACTTAGTTCTTTACTCGGCAGAGAAGGAAATGGGACCCTAAGGAAGCTAAGGGGACGCGGCTGGGTTGGGGTGAGGGTGTATGGAATTGGTGAACTGGATTTAAGGGGATTGAGAATACACTTAGGCTAAGCACTGAGAAATGGGTAGAATTGTCGAATCTGCTATACTGTACACCTGAAACCAATATAATACTGTATGTTAACGGTATTGGAATTAACAGGAAAAGCTTAATAAAAATATGTTGAAATCTTTAACTATACGAATCTGTTTTCCTGACCTGCTATTGCAGACAGAAGAGACTCACATACTCTGAGATTATAATGGCTAAAAATAAAGCATTTTTTTCTAAAATGCGTGTTTCTGGCTTTAAGTAAGTATAGTTAATATTTAATTATTTGATTCTTCATAGGATGTTAAGATGTCGGATGTATTATTTCTGTATTCATTTTTGAAAGTTCATATGTATAATTTTAGTGGTGAAAAAAAAATGTGGTACTAGTTGGATAAGCCCACAATGATCTAAAACATCTACCATTAGTGGTGCCTTGATTGCTGTTTTTAATCAAAGATTCTCTACCAGTATCATCAAGAGACATAAAGATGCTGGATATAATCTTGCCACTCTTTTCTTTATGGTGTGCATTAAAAACCAGTGAGACAGCAACTAACAAAATAATTTGAAACATTTCTCTGAATTGTCCTAGAAATATCATAACACTCATTCTCATTGGCTTCTTCTTTAATTTGCATATTATTCATAAATTCTATGTGGGGTGATATGCAGCCTTAGTTTTGCAAGTTAGCCATTAATGATTAGCCCTCATTCTGCTTATTTTTCCTTTCTCTGTGTGCTTAACGAGTGCGGTCTCTTTCATCATATTGTAGCCTGGCATTTTACAGCCTTATGTTGCCATTTTTGAAAAGTGTAACTTTTCACATTTATTTTACTTCTTTTTTTAAATAATTCAGGCAATATGGTTAGAAAACTATTAAATATTTATGGAAATATTAATTATTGATTCATATTAAGCAAAACCAATTTAATATCTCCTCTCTCCTCTTGCCTGAGATGTTGGTTTTCCTCTGGACAGCTCCTCCCACTCAGGGCTTTTCAAACCAGCACGCTGTTCACAGTGACAGTTTCGGCTGGTTACTGTGCGCCGTGAGCTCTGTGTTTACATATCAAGAACTTCAGAACAATATTTAAAACTGCCTATATGCATCCTCTTCCATATCTTGCAGGGGCTTCACCCTCAGCATATCCACAGATAAACTCAATATTTCCCTCTCTCTCAGGCTTGCACCTCCTGCTTTCTTCTCAGTCTTTATCTCTAATATCCACATATCAACAAATCCAGAATCTCAAAAACATTTTTAATAACTACCTCTCAACCTGCAACCAAAATTGTTCACTAAGCCCTTTTAACTCTCTTCTATAATTCCAGCTCATCATTGTATTGTCATTACTGTGGTTATATTTTAGAAACTTTTCTTTCTCACTTTGATGGGAAACGTAGCCTCCTATGTCTGCAGCTTCTCTATGTCTGCCAGAAGGCACTTTGTATGGCCCGCCGTGATGCTGTCTTTGCAGGTGAAAAGCCATTTGCTTCTGAATAGAAGAAAGACATCTAACTACTATGGATGAGATTGTTGAGATCTGAGGGCATTTCTGAGGATTGCAGTTCTGGGACAGTTAGGAAGGTGCTAGCCCAGGTACCATGGTTGGTCCTGCACTGAAAGACCAATTCTTTCATTATCACTTAGGGCTTATCTCCTCCAGGGGCAGATCGCAAAGAAAAGACATGCTAATATTAGTCCCTTCAGTTCACCCTCACAAAGCAGCAGCATTTCCTGCTTGATTTTTAATGAAAATTAAACTTAAAAAAAAAAAAAAAGCCTTCAATGTTTAATGTAATTTTATTATGTTTTAGCCTTCTGATATTTTGCCATCCAGTATTTTCTGGAGGGATTGCAATAGGCAACTGGTTTCCATGAAGTCCACATTGTTAAGTAGGCTTTGTCAGATAAGGGAGCTTAAGAGGGGACCTACAAGAAGAGGAGTCCCTAGGCAGATAGAGCTCAAGAAAAGTATTTATAAAATACTACTACCTTATCCATTTCTCCCACAGATACCCCCAACCCTGATGGGAAGGGCAGAGATAGTAATCCTTGTTTCCTCTGAAGCAAAGTCTCACATCATTGTTTGACTGTTACACGGAAGCTGTGAGTACGAGGGAATGAGCCTTTGGGCGATGAGAGATTAGTTGGGGAATAAGCAAGGCAAATGCTATTCTCCTCCATTACTCTTAAGCAAGCAGCCACTGATAGACTGGACTCCAGGAAAATAAACAATAGGATGCTTACTCCAAGATCTCTCTAATCTGATCAAAATGCCAGCATGGGTGACATTGATTAGGGATTTGGGGGGCAGAGTTATACTTAAGAAGAGCTTTGAAGAGGGGCCACCAGAATGCCTGAGGTCCTCATCTGATGTGGCATATGAAAGAAGCACCCCTGAGTATTTGCAGTCCAGCGAACTCAATAACCATCTTTATAAAGAATAATAGCAACAGAAAATACAAGCTGACTGCTGATGTATGACCCGGAAACAAATGGACATATGTAAAAGGAAAGAGAAGGGTGAGATGGGAAAATGAGAGAAGTATGCCTCACTCCTTTGAAAACACTACAGTGCTTTTAAAGAGAGGGTTGAGGTGTCCTCATTAAACCTTACTTGACTTAAGGCTTAGGATGGTTCTTGAATACTTGGGCTCCAAAACTTAAAGGCAATGAATTTTATAAATCATGCATTCCGTAAGCTTGAAAGAACATCTGATAGAGGTTACTTTACAGGAGTGATTTTTCCCGGCAAATCATCAGATCTCACACTGTGGATGAAGTTTTATTTTATCAAATTGAATTTTTCAGAAGTGTGGTAGGTGAGGGAACAAAAGAAATACTGTAGGTGTATTTCTGCAAATATTTTCCCTAATTTTAATTCTAGTGTAATGTACAGTGTTATATTAGTTTCAGGTATGCAAGATAGTAATTCAACAATTCTGAGCATTACTTTGTGCTCATGATGATAGTGTAACTGTTCATTCTCCTTTATCTATTTCACTTCCCCACCCCCCCACAGCCATCTTCCTTATGATAACCATTAGTTTGTTCTTCTTTAAAAAAAAAA
>RCUC01096466.1:0-38716 GCA_003697995.1 Taxidea taxus jeffersonii | reverse complement strand
AAGAAGAAGAAGAAGAAGAAGAAGAAGAAGAAGAAGAAGAAGAAGAAGAAGAAGTCCTCATAGTGGCCAGAACTGCAGGCAGTGCACCTGTGGTCATTCAGTTTGCCTGAAAGAAGACATCGTCAAAGGTACATGCTGCACCTGTGGTCATTCAATTTGCCTGAAAGAAGACATCGTCAAAGGTACATGCCTATGCTGCTTCATGAACGCTGACTGGACCTGAAAGTAAGATGGTCGGAAAATTGCTGACAGGGAGGTCTGAGGGAGAGGAACGTGGCCAGCCCCCTCTGCGTGTGCACGACTGTGAGGATGTTTGTGTCATTGTGAGTGCTCATTAAAGTGCAATCTGCAGTTGGCCTTCACCATCAGGTGGATGAAATGACGAATTCTATGGATGTCCGCTCCTCTCTTTCCCCAGGCGTCCTGTCTAGCCGGTGGGCTCACGAACAGAGGCCATGGTGGCAGGGACAGAGATTACACATGGGCTCAGCACCGTGGTCTTACCTTCATCAAAGCCAGTCTGGCTGCAGTCACTGCTGAATGCCCAACCTGCCAACAGCGAGCCCCTGATTTGGCACCTTTCTCCGAAGGGAACCGGCCTGCCGCCTGGTGGCAAGCTGACCCGTAGAACTGCTTCCATCTCGAAGAAGCTGTGCTTTGTTCTCTCTGAGAGAGACTTCTTGGATGAGGATTTGCCCTTTCCCTATACAGTGCTTCTGCCAAAACCAGCATCTTCGGACTTATTAGATGCCTCATCGACCATCACAGTAATCCACACTTCATTACTTCTGACCAAGAAAGATTTTATAGCAAATGGAGTGTAGCGATGGGCTCATAGGTACGTAATTGGCTGGTGTTACCATGGCCCCATGGATCAGCTGGCTCTACAGAATGGTGGTGTGGCCTTTTGAAGGCTCAGTTTTGATGCCGGGGGGCGGGGGGCGGGGGGTAGGCCACACTTTGAAGGGATAAGGTAGATGCTCAGAATCAGCAAGTGCTGCCCAGTAGTTTCTTCCCTGCCGGGACTGCCAGGTCCCGGGATCAAGATGGAGATAGGAGTAGTTCTTCCTATTTTCCCTTATTGATCCACCAGCCACTAGCAACATTTTTGTAACTGATACCTGCAATTTTCCACTTTTCTGCTTAAAGAGTTTAGTTCCCAAGAGAGGAGTGTTTCTACCAGGGCACACAGCAACCTTTCATTCCATGGACCTGGAAATTAGATTGCCGCCATAACACTAGCAAATCTGGGCTACTGCACTGGCTGGGTTGCTTGACCCTCTCTACAAAGGGGACTGGAGGGTGTACGAATCAGCCCGGGCAAGAAGTATGCCTGGAATGCAAGACTTCTGGGTACCTCTTAGCATTCCCATATCCCATCATGAAAGTCAATTTTAAAAAACTGCAAAACATGCTGACAAACCAGTAAGTAGCATAGCCGTTTAAAGAATTAAGGTTTGGATCATCCCATCAACTAAGGAGCCGTAACCATCTGAGGTCCTTGCTGAGGGGAAGGGGAGGATGTAATAGGCTGTAGATGACAGAAGGTTGTAAATGCCAGCAACAAGCACGTGGTCAGTTGCAGAAATGAGGACTGCTGTAGTTCTGAGTAGCTTCTTTCTTGCTCTTATATAAACATATTTGTGTGATATTAACCAGCTCTCTCTCTCTCTCTCTCTTCCTGTCATTTTCCAACGACATAGCCTAGGTATATTATTGGTGGTTAACCTTGTATCTAGGGAAGTGAGATACAGGCTATCAAAGGGGAGTGTGACTCAGCTAAAATGGCAATGAATACTGTCAGATGGATAAAGTGAACATGTGGGACTTGGAAGTCTCCTTTGGGGAGAGAGTTAGTGTTTTCATTTGTACAAGGTTAGTTGCTTGGTGTTAGTTAGAAGCAGGATTTTGCTTGTGTTTTCACTTGGAGGGTAACTGTGGCTGGAAAGCCTCTCAAGGTGGATGTCATGCTGACCAGGAATGGACAGTATTGAATTGTGCTGTGCTGATGTGGCGGAGCTGGGGATTGGACTCCCCATAATTGTCTTCCCTGGATGATGCCTGGTCAGAGTTGTCCAAGAGAGGAACATATTCAGGGTCTGGAAGGAGAAGTGCATGAGCTGCCATAACTCTCCGAAGGTGTTGTGGATATGACAGAGAGATGCAAAGGTGCCCTCTGGGTTCTAGGCTATCCACACTATCCTCCACTCTGTCCAGCTCTTCCTCCCACTGTGCTGACCCACAGTGACTCGGCCACCAGGAGAAGCTTAGATGTGGTCACACACAGGATATCCTATGGGCTCCTTCCTTCAGCACCACTTTGAAAGCTGGACAATCAAGTCCCAGGTTGAGTAGTGAGTGCCTCCTTTCAATTGCCAAGATGACAATTAGGCCTTGTCATCTATTGGGGCAGGTGTGGAATGCAAGTCTTCAAGTCTAGACTTGCATTCCACACCTGCCCCAATAGATGACAAGGTCTAATTCCTGAATCCTTTATTCCCCCAGCTCATAGTGACTCTGCTCCCCTGAATGAATTCTGGCTTCTGGATGGGGTCAGCCAAAGGGGAGAAGCTGCTGAGACCAAAAGAAGGAAGGAAGGATGGGTCAGAGAATGCATTCCCTGGTTCTCTCCATGTCCTGCTAAATCACCCTGGATCACCCAACTTACAGTCATAGCTCCCATGGGTCAGCCTCTCCTCAGAGCTCCTCCACATTCTACTTCCTACAATTGCCCTGCAGGTGTTGGGATAGTCAAAACTTCATCTACAGCCCTGGGACCCTGTACCACCCCTGCTGGCTTCCCTTCACACTGCCCACACCTTTGTAAGAATTCACTGCAGCAAATTCTCTTGAATTTTAAGCATGCCTCATGGACCTCAGTGAAAAGGCTAAAACCATACAAGTCTTAAAAGGACACAAAAAAAGCCAACTTTTGTGACTTTGGGTCAGGTGATGGCCACTTAGAGGTGATAACAAAAACACAACCAGACTTTAAAATGTAAGACTTTGATGCTCCAAAAGACACTACTAAAAATGTGAAACTATAACTCATGGAATAGAAAATATTTGCACATAAATATCTGATAAGGGTCTAGCACCCAGTATATATTTTTTAACTCTTACCACTCAACATTAGGAAAACAAGCAACCTAATTAAAAATAGGTAAAACATTTGAATAGGCATTTCTCTAATGACGGTTCATAGACCATCCATAAGAATGTGAAAAGATGTTCTATGTCATTAAGTCATCAGGGGATTTTAAAATGAAACCCTTCTGGGATAGCACTTCACACTCACAAGGGTAGATGAAGTCAAACAGAAGGATGATACTGAGTATTGATGAAGGGGTGGAGAAGCCAGAGAGCTGGTACACTACTGGGGCACATAGAGTGACACATTGAAAAGTGTGGCCATTCCTCCAGAGGCTCAGCACAGTTACCCTAGAACCCAGCAGTTCCTCTCTTCCGCTCACACCCCAGGGAAAGGGAAACTTAGAGCCACACAAGAACTTGTACGTGATGTTCATCACCATATTATTCACCAAATTCAGAAAGTAGAGACAGTCCAAATGTGCATCCTGATGAGTGAATGAGCAGAATGGGACATGGCCCTACCACAGAATATTGGCCATAAGTTGGGACGGACGATACACGCCGTGCCATAGACCAGCTCGTAAGCATCAGGCTGCATGAAGAAGCCAGCCATAAAAGACCGCAGATTATACGATTCAATTTATATGAAATGTCCAGACAGATCAATACATACAGTGCTTGCCAGGGACTGGAGGGAGGGGGAATGGGAAAAGATTGTTAATGGGTGTGGGATTTCTTTTTAAATAGTAGTGACGGCTGTGCAACTATGTGAATACACTAAGATCTCCGAATTACACACTTTAGGAGGGTAAATGCTATGGGACGTAAATTACATCTCGGTAAACCTGCTGTTTAGAAAAACGAGGTGCGCCATCTTCTTCCTGTGGGGACCCTGACCGCCAAATGCTGAAATAACAGATGCCTCAGCCTCTTTTATTGTAAAATCTGGTTTCACCCACAGGAGTTGGTCCCGAACCTGACATCATACATCATGAACTTCATGAGAACAAAAAAGCATGTTTTAACTTCTCAGCTGTACTACGAGGCAGAGTTAAATTTAATAATTTAAAAATTATTTAAAATAATTTTTAATAATTTTTAATGTCACCTAGCCACAGTGACACATCAAAGCTAGAATTCTTGAGTATCAGCCCCGGAAAGAAACAGCACTCTCAATGGTGAACCAATACAACACTTCCGCGTCTTGGTTTAGACAGGAAAACTGACCCAAAATGAGAAACCACTCTTCAAGCGTGCAGGAGTTGGGTCAAAATGCTGTTGCTGGGAAGCTGCACGATTTCATGGGGACAATTGTGAACTAGGAATTAAGAGTTTGAGTTTCCACTTCTTTCCACAAGCATCATGGGGGAGGAGATGGGAAGAGGTTGAAGTTGGGGCCAAGAAACTAGACCCTGGGGGGCAGTGCTTAATACCGGCTGGGCTCCTTCACAGGGCCATCGTGGATGACCAGCTGGGACATCCTCAGTGAGTGAGGGGCTACCCTGCCATTTCACAGGTGGGGGAATCTGTGGACCGTGGCAAGGAGCCCTTACAACCGTGCCCAGGGGGGACGGTGCTCCTGGGGGGCAGTCATGCCATCTCCTGTTCCTCACTCCCTGGCCACATGACCTTGAACAAGTCTCCGGTCCTCCCCAAACCTCGGTGCACTTGTCTGTCAATTGCAGTGAGTAAAGCCACCGCTGCAGGGCCATCCAGGAAGAAGAGGTAAGACAGAACACGTGTCAGGTGCACAGCGCGGTGCGGGTGCAGGTGCAGGTGGGCTTATGCTGTGGATCACGGGTGCAGGTGCAGGTGGGCTTATGCTGTGGATCTGGGCAAAAGCCCTCGCCCCCTTTCCAGGTCTTCTCCAGCGCAGAGGTTGAACCAGGTCAGTGACAACTGAACTGAACGTGCATCAAGGTCACCCAGTACCTTATATAAAAGGGAGACCCCCGGGGCCAAGCCCAGACCTCCCAGCCTAGAGTGCTCGGGGCCAGGAACTGGGACCTGGATTTGTGAAGGAACGAAGGCGGGGGGAGGGGTGCGGTTCTAACCCTCAGACGGCTCCAGGACACGGTTGGAAGTGGCCATAGCTGTACCAGATGCCCTCCAGGCCTGGGGCCTGCGAGCCTGGGCTCTGGGCTGCTGCTGGGCTGGAGGTCACCTCTGCAGCCCATCTATTTTCAGATCCACCCCCGGGCCTCTGGCAGAGTCTGCGCAGATTACATTGGGCCCCTGCTCTCTGCTTCTCTCTGCTTCCTAATCTAATTATCACAACAACCAGATGTGACAGGCTCCAGCTCAGGCCCATTTAATAGCCTCCAAAGGCACCTCTCAGCATTCAAGCGTTCTCCAATTTTCCCCTCCCTCCTCTAGCTGGACACCTTGGCTCCTGGCGCCCTCCCTTGTGCCAATTAGCAGTGAAGTATCCTTCTGCCAAAATAATCCGATTATTGGGTGCTGCATAGCAGCCACGGACTGTCACAATCAAACCCTTGTCCCCAGATCTCCAGAGAAAAGAAAATCAACCCTCCTTGCATTCTAAGGGGTCAGCCTCCTGGAACAGGATAGTGTCTTTCCCCAGTAGCCTTCCCTCTGAGCACTTCTGCAGGTCTGTGCCTCTCTCAGTACCTTTGCACATAGGGTGGATGTAAAGATCTCTTTCCCAGAAAAATGCACATGTGTGTCTTGATTCTTATCCAGTTTCCAGAGGTCATGGCCCCTTGGAGGCCATCCTGGACCCCCCACCCTCCGTGTCTCCTGGGTGGCTGAGCAGGTTAGGCCCTGGCCCAGTCTGGGACCCAGAACCTCAGCCCACGTGACGTCTACATTCCCTTCCACACCATTCCTTATTTCCAACTTTCTTTTCTTTTCCAGAATAGTAGGTGGGAAATTCCTGTTCCTGTTCTTACTGTGCTCTTTGCCCTTTACAACACACCTGCCCATGTGCCCGCGTCAGCAGCCTCCCTCTGTTACTGCGGTCCCATAGTGTGGCTTTTCTTTGACCACTGATGGACATTTAAATGTTCCCCTTCCACTTTAAGGCAAATCGTGCACCACTAGAATACAGAGAATTAAGAAATCAGCATAAACGATATTGATCAAGAGAGAGGAAACATTATTTAATAGCACTGCAGACCACAAATCGAATCAGGTGGTAACCAACAGGCCTGACCAAGGTCTCAACGGCCAGAAGACAGCACACACAGCGTCTCTAGAATGGGCTGGTGGAGGGCACCCCCAAGGGCCAGATCTACCCATCCCCCCCACTGAAATTCCACCCCTGGTACTGGGCCTGCACACCCTCCCTGGTTATTTCTGATTTCCTGAGCATGCTGTGCCTTTCTTCCTATTTCCTGTCTGAGGGGCTCACCCCTTCCCGCACCCCTCCTTCGGAAGCCCAGACTCCCTCTGGGAGCTCCACCAGACACATTTACATAGTAAAGGCTTGAAAATGAGCTCCAGGAAAGGGGCAGAGTGACTTCCATTCACATTCTGCACAGTCTCCTTCCACAGCCTTCTACCCTTAGCCTCTCTGGTGCTGGCTTCAATGCAGGAGAGGGAACAGGGAGGGGGGCCTGGCTCCTCCCTTCCAGGACTGGCAAACCGGCCCTCTGGCGGACAGGCCACGGTGCAAAGTATCTGGGCTTCTTACCTCACAGCCCTGAACCAGACGACAGTTCACAGGACCCTGGTGGCCCAGAATTCCTCCCTGGGGGTGCGCCGCTGGGTGCAGGAGAGAGGAGCTGCTTTCCCGCCAGAGTGGCAAGCAGGGGACACAGACCACTGGCACAGAGAAGCTGAGGTTCCAAAGTGGTCAGAGAGAAGGGTCAGGGGAGGGTGAAATCCTCAGGTGACGTCCTCCTTTCTCAGCTCTGAGCTTCCCCCCTGTGGCTTTCCAAAAAGGAGAATAGTAAATTCCTCTTTTTAAAAAAATGTAAGTCCGTCGGATTTGGGGTTCTGACCCTTGAAAATAAATGTGTGACAAACATATCAAGAGCTTAGCTGCTAAATCTGTCCTTGTTTAGTTGAAAGGCTCTGGGTCCTCTGGGCTCTCCTCACCCCTCTTAGCTCCCCTTGCTCGCCCAAATCCAAAACAGGCATTTTTTTTCCTGCTGTTCCCAAAGTGCCTCTAGACTATGACAGGCCTTCCCCCTTCGGCTAAGCCTCTCTGCTCAGCTCTCCCCTCAGCTCGCTTCCCAGCTGTGTCTCCAACCTCTAGAAGACGGCTGGGCAGGGAGTCCAGTGAATGAATGAGCAAAGTGACGGGCGGAGGAAGCAACACAGCGCAGAGGGCTTGGGTACGGAGACCAATGACCTAAAATCACATACAAGCTCTACCACTTACAAGCTTAGTTTTTCTTGGGGAAAAACAAGTCATTTTCTGAGGCTCAGCATCCTCACTCGCAACGGGGAAAACATTCACGCACACTATAGTTTTTTGATATTGGTTGATGGATCTGATTTTGGGGTGGAGGGGCAGTGTTCTTCCCCAAACCTACGTTTTTAATCCGTGTTCTCTAAGCAGATATCACCTTGAGCCCTTTCCTACCTAGGACTCAGATAACTTACCTTGACCAGGAGAATAACAGACCTATTTATTTTCTCCCTCCTACGCGACTGGAATGTGTGAACGCTCTATGTTGACTGAGGAGCGCTGGCCACGCCATATGGATAATGCTGCTAACCCCAGCGAGCGATTATCACGCACATACTGTATTCTGGACGTTGGGCTAATAGCTTTATTCCGCGATCTCACCACGACTCTTAGCCAGGCATTAATCTGCCCCTTTTAATGATGAGATGAGGGAGCCGAGACTTGGAGCTGTACGTCCGTGTCCTGTGGTCAGCTGCAGGGAGGGCAGGATGTTTGAGTCAGCCACGGTCTACAGAAACGTGCCGAGCAAAGAGGGCCAAGCAGCCAGTGGGAGGTTGGATTAAGGAACTAAAAGGTGCTTTTGGGCTCCCCGCATCTGTAGACATCACTGCCAACCAGCTCCCACCTACAATCAGTTCCCCCACAGCCTTGCTTCCTCTTGGCTGCTGCTTGATCAGCTCCTGGCTCAGTTTGGACTCAAGACCCCCTGATCAGGGCCTTTGGGTGAGGTCAGGACAC
This sequence comes from Taxidea taxus jeffersonii, assembly GCA_003697995.1. Lineage (NCBI taxonomy): Eukaryota > Metazoa > Chordata > Mammalia > Carnivora > Mustelidae > Taxidea > Taxidea taxus. The sequence goes on along the minus strand of RCUC01096466.1, from coordinate 30,507 downwards.
ACTATTGTTGGAAGAAGCGGGCGGGGCTTCACCTGTAGGCTCTGAACCCAGAAGGCCTGAATGTGAACCAGCTGTGCCTCTAACTAACTAGCTGCGTGACCCGGGATGGGTGAATAACCGCTCTTTGCCTCAGTTTCCCCTAAAAGGGACAATAGGAAGAGTGTCTCCTCACAAGGTATCTGGGAGCATTACATGAGTCAACAGAACCAAAGCACTTGGACCAGTGTCTGGCCCAGAGTGAGCATTGGGTAAAAACTCGCTATTAAAAAGAGGACTCGTAGAAATGGGAAGAAAGCAAGTGGGAATTAGCAATTCTGAATTCTACAACCCTTTGAGAAAAGAACATCAAAGTAATCTCAGGGAGAGCACAACACCCTTTTGAATCCTTGGATTTCTTTTATGGCCTTTCATCTATTCACACGTTCATTCAAAAACAAACAAACAAACAAAAAAAGCCGCCTTGTAGGAGCACGGTTCAGGCACCCGTGCCTCCCTCTGCCCACCTGAGACACATGCAGTTATGAGCCTGCTGAATCAAGATGGAGAAGTGTATCCAGCAGAATTCCTGGTGGTAAGAGCATGCAGCACTGTGTGTCGTCATGAGAAATCCAAGCCTTCTGGGAGGGGAGGTGGGGACAGCCAAGGAGTCTCCGAAGATCCCTAGAAATTGCCTTCTGAGAAGGGGGCGTGCTGCTAAGACACGGCCCCTTTGTTCAGAGCACACGTGGGTGTGCACGTGTGAGTATGGGAGACATGCTCCTCTCTGCCTGATGGAAGGGGCGCCTTCGGTAATGGGATCTGCAGAGAAAGAAAGAGGGGTGTGGACTCTTGCTGTTCCTGCGGCGGCAATGGGGGACAACAGGGGAAAAGCACACGCAGCTCAACAGTCCCAGAAGAGGCACAGGTGCTTGAAGGAAAAGCTCCTTCCATGCTGCCCCGACCGCAAGCTGCGAGCAGCGGCTAAAACTTCTAAGGTGACATTTGCCATCTAAGAGAGACAGGTCTTTACACCCTCCCTCGTTCAAAGGTGGGAGTTGGTGCAGGGAGGCATTGAAGTAGGGAGGGGACCCTTGTCTCTTCCAGAGAATGGCTAGCTTGTGTTCCCCCTAGTTTGCAAGGAGAAAAGAGGGCTCATGATCTCAAGTTGTGTGCTACAGGGGAGGGGTGTAACCTGAAACCCCTCTTCTATCCTATGAATTCTTCACCCACAGCTTTTTGGCAGGCGGATTATTTGAATCTAATGGGATATGCACTTAGTTCCGTATCCCGGTCAGTAATGGGATGCACACCAGGACTGTGCATGTGGACAGAAAATAACCCGACCATAGCATATGTCATGGGCTGAATCGTGTCCCCCTAAAATCCATGTGTTGAAGCCCTAACCCCCAAGCCCTCCAAATGTGACTGTATTTGGAAAGAGGGCCTTCACAGAGTGAAGGGAGTGGAGTGGGCCCTGATCCAATCTAACCCGTGTCCTAAGAGGAAGAGATCGGGACACAGCGAGGAAAGACCATGTTGAGGACACAGGGGGAAGTCAGCATCTCTAATTCAAGGCAAGAGGTCTCGAAGGAAGTCAACTCTGCTGATACCTTGGTCTTGGACTCCTAGCTTCCAGAATTATGAGAAAATTAATTTCTGTTGTTTAAGCTACCCACTCTTTGGTATTTTGTTCTGACAGCATGAATAAACAGACGTGGAGAAGTGACATCTGGAGGACCTTTATTTTACAGAAGGGGAGCCCAAGCCTTGATGAGATTAAGTAATTGGCCCCAACGTAAATGATGGAAGATTTTAACCAGGTGAGTCTGATTGCACAGCTCCTGTGTTAGTTCTGCCCTTCTGCACTGTGTCTTAAATGCAAAATTCCATGCTCAACACTAGTAGATAATAACAGGGAATCCCAAGCAAATTATTCTCTCAGCAAGTCTCTCATTCCCTGCTTAAATACCTCCACTGCCGGTGAGCTCACTACCTTTCAAATGAGCCATTTCCATTTCTGAACATCTGAATTTGGAAAAATAAGTCTTCTTCATGTGGAAAACAAGTGTTATTTTAGAATATTTGTTCAGTTCTTTACAGTCATGTCATTGGAGCAGCACGGGGGAAGTAATCTTCTCCCCAGAATGTCCTTCAAGTTCTGTTAGAGGACAGGCACGTCCATAGTACACTTTCTCAAGACAGAGTAACTAGGGGCACCTGGGTGGCTCAGTTGGTTGGGCATCTGCCTTCGGCTTAGGTCATGATCCCGGAGTCTCAGGATGGAATCCTGCATCCGGATCCCTGCTCAGTGGAGAGTCTGCTTCTCCCTCTGCCCCTCACCCCAGTCGTGCTCACTCTTTCTCTCTCTCTCAAATAAATGAATAAGATCTTAAAAAAAAAAAGAACAACTACAATATCATGAAAGCATCTTTATATGAAAATAATTCTAATTTCCTTCCTTATTACACTAAAATTAGGTTAACAGAGTTGCCTGTTTCAATTAGTAAAACCATCCTTTAAAAATGGACAAGCAAGATTTGAAATGACTATAATTTGGCATCTTCACCAATCCATAGGCACAGGAAATTATCCTCCAACAGTGGGCCTTCTTCCTGAGCCAAAGACACACTGGGAGTGGCCCAGGCATGGACTCGGGCTGCCAATGTACAAAGCAGCGAAGTGGAAACCACCATCTGCTAAATGGAAATGAGCACACCTGAGAGGAGCCCAGAGACGGCATCTTGTCTCAAAGCAAAGCTGCGAGGAAGGAAGAGTCCAGTGGGAAGCTCCGTCCCTACCGTACGCCCCAGCACGCTGTGCGGACGGGGACGCTTGCGACCGGGAGCTAGAGCTCCTGGGGACGCTGGCTCTGGCTGGCCTGCCAGAGCAGCGGGGAGGGACATGTGGTACCCTCCCCGTCTCTCCCATTCCCTGGCTGTCATCCCCTCCACCCCAAGGTTCCAGTCATCCTAAATCATTGTCAAGGCCACATCGAGATCCCTGCCAAGGTGAGGAAGGAAGGTGCTGCTTCCCCAGCCAAGCTGGAGCCAAAACAGGGACCAGTGACCACAGGGTTTCCGTAAAAGTCATGGAAGGATTTTGAGAGACTGCAGGAAAAAGGACCAGAAGGTGTAGCCCTGGCCTTCAGGATACACCGAGAATGGCTGACGGGGCCGGGCAGAAAGGAGAGGGCTGCCTGAGGGATGTGCAGCTGTTTGGGGAGATGGTATCATTGCCACGACCCGTGGAAAATGTGTGTTTGTAAATACTTCTAAGAGGTATATAGCTTTCTACTTTCAAAGGCATGCAGATACGCAAAGACAACTAACCAAGGGCTGCATCGAAGAGCCTCAGAGAACTGGCTTTAATTAAATTACCCCATTAAGGGCTTCTTAATGGTTTCTTCTAATGAGCCTGAACATTCGCTATTAAGTACATTAAAACATTTTTCTCTCATAAGAGCAATAAAAAGGATAAACTACCTCAACAAGCTTAAAATAAATTAACACAACTTCTCTGAAAACAAACAAAGTTGTGAAAACTCAAAGAAACACCACCACCCCCCGCAACTAAAATCCGACGAGGGCTTCTCGAGGGGCCTACAGCGCACTTGAGGGGAGAAGTGTACTTCTTCCCAGGTAGGCACACTCCGTGTCGTACAGCGATCCATTCTTTTCAAACCAACTTCGCTTTGTGCAATTCCAAGCAAAATCTCAGTGTGATATTGGGATGCCTCACAAATCTGGAAGTAGGTAAACACAAGATACCAGCCAGGATCGTTTTGAAAAAGAACACTGGGCAGGACTTGCCCTTCCACTTAGAAACTAGAATAAACCAGAAAGAGTTTAAATAGTATGCGATGCCATCTGACGGCCACTTGGTGCCAAGGTGTCATGAGCAAAAATGTACGTGAGGCCCTAATATTGCAGGAGGGGTCAGCCTTATATTTCCGTCAAGGGTCTGATAATAAATATTTAGACTGGGTGGGTCATCCCATCGCAGGCTCGACCAGCTGCCTCTGCTGTTTTAGCGTGGAAGCTGCGATGGGCGAGAGAAGATGAGGGTCTGTGTTCTGATACGACCGTACTTTACAAAAACGGGCAGCGTGCTTAGTTGACCTGGGGCCATTGTTTGTCAACTCTGATCTTTACGATCGTTGTCTAGAGTCTAGAATTCAAAACGTACGTGCATAAATCATCCCAGAACTTAGAACCGTTCAGACCTCTCAGGCAGACCTCTGGGGTAGACCGGGGAGAAAAAAAAGTCACACCTCTTCACAGCTCTCCCATCAAGGCTGAAGGCTGTGTTCCTACCTCCTGACTTGCTTTGGCCAGTCCCATGCTGTGATGTCATGTCATCTGGAGCCCAGGCCCCCAGAGTTGATGCAAGCTTCCTCTCAAGTTTAGGACCAGTTTCCACGGCAATGGGCCTGGTTTCCTTGGCTAGAGGATGGGATTCTATGTGGAGGAGAACTCTGGAGGCTTAGCTGAGTTTCTGGATGCCGAACAGATTCACAAGCCCCAGCCAAGAGCAGCTAAGTCTGGATAGATAAGCAGAACTGCCCACCTGCGCAGTGGAAGTTACTGACCAATGGACTCATAAAGTCAACAGAAGATGTTATGTTAAGCCACTACATTTGGGGGATGATTTGTACATAGCAAATGTTCATCAAAACCATTCTGCAGCTAATGAATCAATGAACACCGTATCAAAAACTAATGATGTACGATATGTTGGCTAATTGAATTTGAATTTAAAAAAATAGAGAAAATGTACACACACACACAAAAGCCATTCTGGCCTTTAAACATGTGAAACAAACTTATTTTATAATGTGGACTTTCCAGAGGGAAAAATAATTAGTAAATCAACTATAATTTCATTTATCCATTTGTTCTTGTTTTTTAAGATTTTATTTATTTATTTGATAGACAGAGATCTCAAGTAGGGGGAGAGGCAGGCAGAGAGAGAGGAAGGGAAGCAGGCTCCCCGCTGAGCAGAGAGCCCGATGTGGGGCTTGATCCCAGGACCCTGGGATCCTGACCTGGGCTGAGGGCAGAAGCTTTAATCCGCTGAGCCACCCAGGTGCCCCATTTATCCATTTGTTTTTAAGACCTCTTGGCTCAGCTAGGTTCTTCTGTTTTGATTTCAGAATGGATTGCGTGAATATATTTAAGATTAGGTTCTTCTTATTAAATAATATGGGAGAGGAGCCCCTGGTGGCTCAGTGGGTTAAGCCTCTGCCTTCGGCTCAGGTCATGATCTCAGGGTCCTGGGATCCAGCCCCGAATCGGGCTTTCTGCTCAGAGGGGAGCCTGCTTCCCCTTCTCTCTCTGCCTACTTGTAATCTCTCTCTCTGTCAAATAAATAAATAAAATCTTTAAATACTGTGGGAGTGCAGGCTTACATTTGAAATATCTCTTCTACTAGAACTTATCATCAAGGCATAATCATTTTTGTTTATGACCTTATTGGCACCAGGAGGCTAGTAATACTGCCTGAACTGTCTCAGGCTAATGAGAGAAGAATAAAACAGATTGGCAGATAAATGATGTGTTTGTGTCTGGACAAGTTAAAGAAAATGATAGTACAGTGAGCTGCATCATATCAAGTTTCTCAGTAGTTCGGAATGAGATGTGAGGGGAAATTAAGTGTCCACATAGCAGTGAGAAGTAAGGACACGCAAACCACCAGACATGGTCCAGTAGTGGCCACGGTCCTCCACGCTATAATCAGGCACTTCGTTTCTGCCAAATAACGTCCTGCATCATCGTGTTGTTTTGTTGTGTCTCCATTATGGTTCTTCTATGTTTCTGCTGCTGTGGCAGGGAGTTTGGTCATTCTCTGCAGTAAAAGCAGAGCCCTGGGGCACCTGGGTGGCTCAGTGGGTTAAAGCCTCTGCCTTCGGCTCAGGTCATGATCCCAGGGTCCTGGGATCGAGCCCCGTATCGGGCTCTCTGCTCCGCGGGGAGCCCGCTTCCTCCTCTCTCTCTGCCTGCCTCTCTGCCTACTTGTGATCTCTGTCTGTCAAATAAATAAATAAAATCTTTTAAAAAAAAAAAAAAAGAGCAGAGCCCTGACCTGACTGACTCCGCTGCTTGTGCAGGTCACCAGGCTAACCCGGGATTAACTGTCAACAGGGAAAGTCACCTCCCTTCTCTGCATTCCAGTCAACATCTGAAATAAGGTTCTTCACTTGAACTAGGGCTCTCAAACTTCAGTGAACATGTTAAAAATGTTTAGTTACGAGCCTCATCTCCAGAAAAATCTCATTAAAACTAGAGAGTAAGACAAGGACCAATACAAACCAAATAATAATAATAATAATAATAAATAAAAATAAAAGGCAGGAAAATTGGATGGAATGTAAGGTAGAACTTGGCAATTCGACAAGAAAAGTTGAATATTTTAATAGCAGACTTCCAGTGATGTGCAGAATAGCTACACAGAAGATCAATGAGGGGAGAGAAGGCTTGAGACAATAAACCAGAGCCAGATCTACTGGCATCTGTAGAACATTCCATCCGCCCACAGCAGAGTGCACCATCCTCTCCAGGGCATGCTGTCCAAGACAGGCCATATTCAGACCATAAAGCGAATCTGAATAAATTTAAAAGAAGTGAAATCGTGCAAAGTAGGTGTTCTGGCCATAACAGTACGTAATTAGAAATCAGTTATGGAAGGAAAGTTGGGAAATTTCACAAACATGTGGAAATTAAACAATACAAGCCCAAACGACCCATGTGTCCAAAAAAATCACAAGGGAAATTAGGAAATACATGGTGAAAAATGAAAAGAAAAACACAACGTACCAAAGCTTATAGGACTCAACCGAAGAATGCTTAGGGGGGAGTTTATTCCCGTCACTGCTGCCTTTGCAAGGAGAGATCTCAAGCATAAGCTAATTTCCCACCTTAACAACATAAAGAAAGAACAGACTAAGCCCGAACTAAGAAGAAGGGAAGAAACAAGATCAGAGCAGAAATAAATGAAATAGAGAATACAAAAATGATAGAAAAACCAAGGCCTGGCTCTTTGAAAAGATCAACGACATTGACCAGCTTTCATGTAGACAGATCCAGAAAAATCCGGAAGCCTCAAATAACTGGAATCAGGAGAGAAGAAGAGGTGTCGCTGTGGGCTTGAGAGAAATAAGGGTTATCAGAAAATACTATGAAAAGTTTATGCTAACACGTGTAACGTCCCACATGAAAAGGACAAATTTCCAAAAAGACATTCTAAGTTCTCAATGGACACATTTCTACAACTGACTCCAGCGGACAGAAATCGGAACGGGCCCATAACAGGAAGAGACTGAATCAGGCATCAAAAACTCCCAACCAAGAGAAGCCAGGACAAGACAGCTTTCTTGGTGAATGCTACCAATCATTTCAGAAGGAAAACCAACTCTTCCTAAACTCTTACCAAAAAATAGAAGAAAGAACACTCCCCCAGTCATTCCATGAAGCCAGTTCTGTCTGAATAAAAAAATCAAATGACATGATGAGAAAACAATAGACAATATCCTTTATGAATAGAATTGCAAAATCCTAGCGAGCTGTCAAACTGAGTCCAGCAACATATAAAAATGATTACACAGCATGACCAAATGGGATTTACCCCCAAAATGCAAGATTCGACACACAAAACACCGTATTAATAGAACAAAGGGCAAAAACCGCATGATCACCTCAACAGACGCAAGAAAAGCATCAGACAAAACCCAGCACACTTTCATGATAAAAACACTCGATGAGCCAGAAATATAGGAGTGCTTTTTCTTTCTTTTTCTTTTTTTTAAAGATTTTTTATTTATGTATTTGAGGCACAGTGAGAGAGGGAACACGAGCAGGGGGAGCGGGAGAGTTCAGAGAAGCAGGCTTCCTGCCGAGCAGGGAGCCCGATGCAAGGCCCGATCCCAGTGGGATCATGATCCTAGCCAGAGGCAGACACTCAGCAAGACTGAGCCACCCAGGTGCCCCAGGAGGGCTTTTTCAACCTGAGTTGATATATGTGTACTGAGGTTATAGGATACATGATCCATATTTAACTGTTGCATTTCTGTATACTAGTAAAAAAACATAAAACTTATAACTTAAAACCATGAGGGTATGAAATAGTACTCCGGGGTCTTACACTTTCAGGAAGATGGAGAACATGTGCTTTACCCTATCCCTCCCCCTAGGACACCTGAAGATCTTGGACCTTATATGTTAGCAAGATTCTAAGTAGTAGAGACAAGAAGACAGAACATCCAGAAAACTCAGAAACCAAGAATTCAAGGGGTGGTAAGTTCCCTGGGTTTTCTTTTTGCCTCAATTGTTCCAGACTTGGAGCCAAAATAATAATAATAATAATAATAATAATAATGGCAAGTCAAACACACCAATGGCTATAGCCCAAAATGGTCCCAGTGAAAGACTTTTCTCTCTAGCTGAAGGGCCAGCAGAGAGGCAGCCCAGCCAAAAACCTCTAAACAAAAACCACTTGGCCCTGTGCAAATGCCACAGGAAAAAAAAAACTGGGACCCCACCCACACCAACTTGTAGGGCCAGATCTCTTCTGTCCTTTGGAGGCTCTGATGATCTGCCCTCCTTCTCATGGTGGCTCAGAGAAGGCCAAGTAGGGAGGCACGGCCTTCCCGCCTGGAACAAGGCACAGGCTTCTCTTCTGTGGTCAGTGGAGACTGTGAGAGGAGCCAGAGCTCCTAACACCACTCTGCAAGAAGTCTGAGACCCCATCCTGGATGTCATCAGAGAGAGGCTGCGGTGCACGTGTACCTCCACTGGGCAGTGAAGCAGGAGGTGGGAATGTAAAGGTGTGATCATTGTAGAAGACAGTCTGAAAGTTTCTTTAAAAGATCAACATTCGCCTGCCTTAGGATCCAGCCATTGTACTCACAGGTCACTGCCCCAGGTAAATGGAGGCTTATGGCCACACAAAGACTCATACACAAATGCCCTACCCACCTTATCTGTGGTAGACGGACACTGAGAAATAGTCCAAATGTCCATCCACAGACGAACGGATAGACTCACTTTGGTATGTCCATACAGTGGAATACCACTTAGAACAAAGAGAAATAGGCCATCATGACATCGGACAATGTGAAGGAATCTCAGAGTAGTTCTACGGAATGAAGAGAAGAAGCGCATGCTGCGTGAGTCCATTTTCAAGATGCGCTACTCTCTAAAGACAGAGCAGTCCGGTGGTTGCCTGGGAACCTGAGAAAATGAGGAGGAATGTAAGAAGAGCTCACTAAGGGACACACGAGGAAGTTTTGGGGTGTGATGGATTTGTTCATTATCTGCATTCCCCGTGTTTATTCTTATTGACTACAACAGAATGGTCTGGAATGCTGATAAATTAAATTGGATGTCTTCATTAGTAAAAACGAGGAAAAAAAGAAAAGATAAATTTCTCCTTTATCTGAGTTTGAGGAAAAATTATATAGGGGCAAATTTGGGGCAAGATATGAAACTGTAATATTTTATCACTCAACACCCTTGAAAAGCTTCGCACTCCGAAGGTAGCTCACTTTAGCAAATAGCGTCTTGTTTGCCTGGGTCTGCCAGCTGAAGCCTGAATGCAGATGTTTCACTGCAGAACCATGGGGTGAGCACTGGAGCCAACAGAGGTGAAATTCCCTGAATCCAGGAAAAGCAATTAACACCTTTGCTTGCAATAAACCGGAACGCATAAGGGATCATGACTTTACAGTTATTTTAATAAATGGCCCAATAATTTGAAGTTAAAATAAATAATTCATCCTCCTTGCTCCCTCAGCCCTACAGCTTAGAATATATATAATGAGCTGAAACCATGGTACAATCTTCAGTGGGTCCTTTCAATGAATTCCAGTCTTAAAGGCATGACTGGAATGGTTCCTAATTAGCAGTCATCCGCTGTATGCTCATATTTGCCGAATAAACAGGTAAGAGTAGATTTGTGGTATTGCAATGGCCCAGAGGCGAGTGGTGAAGCTCTCCATCCCGGCCACCAAATCCCTTCGCTCTACCTCGCGGGGACCTACTTGGATCACTCATTTTGGAAACCTTGCCATGTTGCTGGATACATCACTCATGCCTTTCTAACTAGGACATATCCCTTTCTAGGAACTTAGCCTAAATGCATCCAAAAGTGGGACAAAAACATCGCGAGCTGTATTCTTTCAATCCCATGAAGCATTATCAAAGAACATCTTCACAGTGGGCACTGAAGTCTCCATCCTTGGGGTCATTCCCTCTTGAACATAAACTACTTGTTTATTAAACCCTTCCTGAAACTGAATCCATGAAAGAAAAACATATTCCAAACACTATCGTGTGTTTTAAAAATTCTTTCTTAACTATCCTAAATATGGAGAAGGGCGAAACAAATTGTATTTCGTTAACAAAATACATTGGCCAGTCCTATCACACTCATTCTACAAGTATTTGTTGACTCCCCACTACGTGCTGGCTGCTTTTCCAGCACTGGTGATATAGCCATGGAAGAGCAGCAATCATGGCTGTCCTTACAGAGGACGTTCTAGAGGGGCAGAGCTGACCTATGACACTTACGGTAAGTAAGTGTTAACACGTAGGAGAAAATCCTCAGGTTCAAGGAGGTGAGCAAAGGAGGAGATGGGGTCAAGGAGTGCCGGGGAAGGGCCAGCTGTAATCAAATAGAGAAGGAAAGCCCACATGGAGGAAAAGGTGAACTTGAGCACTGGTTTGAAGGGGGTGAGGAGGGGAGCGACGCAGAGGGAAGGGAACGGCGGTGCGCAGAAGCAGCAGCAGCAGGCCAGCCATGTTGCACAGCCTTCATGGAGGCCCACGAGGCTGAGGAGGACACCAGCATCCAGGTGATGGAGCCACATCACCAAGGGTCTTGGCTGTAAGGACTTCGGTCATACTGTGAGTGAAAGGAGGACTCAGTAGAAAGTTTTGAGCAGGGATGACATAATCCAACTTAAGTATTTCTGTTGTGTTTTCATGTTTTTTTTTTAATTGTGGTAAAATACACATGGCATGAAATTTGCCTTCGTAACCACTTGTAAGTGTGCAGTTCGGTGATGTAGTGAAGTACGTTCATGCGGCTGTGCAGCCCATCTCCACAAGGCATTTCATCTTGCAAAACTAAAACTCTGTGGGGCCCCTGGGTGGCTCATTGGGTTAAAGCCTCTGCCTTCAGCTCAGGTCATGATCCCAGGGTCCTGGGATCGAGCCCCGCATCGGGCTCTCTGCTCAGCAGGGAGTCTGCTTCCTCCTCTCTCTCTCTGCCTGCCTCTCTGCCTACTTGTGATCTCTGTCTGTCAAATAAATAAATAAAATCTTTAAAAAACAAAAAAACCCTAAAACTCTGTGACTGTGGAAAAACTCTCCATGTTCCCCTCCCCCAGGCCCTGGCAACCCCCATCCCACTTTCTGTCTCTACCAGTTTGACTGCCAGGTGCCTCGCTCTCCTGGAATCATTCAGTCTTTGCTTTTTCCCCAACTGGCTTATTCTACGAGCATAATGTCCTCAAGGGTTGTCCTTATTGTAGTATGCATCCGAATATTACCCCCTCTTTTTTTAAAGATTTTATTTACTTGTTTGACATCAAGATGGAAACTTTCGTGAAGAAAGTATACCAGGGATTACGTTTGAGGGGAGGGATGCACAGGGAGGGAAGAAAGTAGGTTTTGGCAGAAGGAACATTTGAACAGAGGGTCAGGAGCAAACAAAGCTCATCTGATCCATGGCACTGTGAAGCGGGGATGGCCCTTTAGTGTCGTCCAACCACAGGATGAGATGGCTACAGCTTCCTGCCCAACAGTGGCAGGTCACGGGATGCGTGCTGACTCCACAGTGAAGATGTGACTGGGAGTAAAGAACTTCTCACTAAAAAGAGGTTCTCTTTCATGGAGGACACTTCCCAGAGAGGGATCCATGAGAGCCTTTAGCCACCGAGTCTTCCAGTAGCTGGAAATGTAGGCTCAGTTCCAAGGGGTCAGAGGTCTTGGCTACACACCCAGATCAGCTCCCACAGAGGCTACTGCAGCAACCCATGCAACCAGTAATGGTGCTTGGCCAACGGTCTTAGCAGTCAAGGTGCTGACACATTGGATATTTTTGGTGTGAGATTGAAAACTTCGCCCTGAACGGTGCCAAGACTGTTGACCTAGCCACTAGAAAGATCATGTTGCCATTAACTGAGATGGCAACTAACTGAGATGGCAATTAACTATTGTAGGAACAGAATTTGGGGTGCTGCTCAGGAGTTTAATTTTGGATATGTTGAATAGGAGGTGCCTAGTAAACGCTCAAGGACAAATGTCACACAGGTGGTTGAATATACCAGGGTGGGTTTCTGAGGAAAGATCCATTTGGGATATTAGTGTAGGGCTGTTAAAAGGTAGATGTTATTAGAGGCTGTCAAAATGGAAAAGGTCATGGAGGAACCATGGAGAAGGGAGAGAAGAGGTCTAAGCACTGAATCATGGGGAAGTCCAACTCTTGGGTGGGGGAGACCCAGCAAAGAAGATGGAGAAGGGGTGGTCAGTGACAGAAGAAGCAAGAACGTTTAGTGTGTTGCCTAGTTCTCTGATGGCTACCACCAGTCTTTGCTATTCTTTGTCTTCTCCAGCTGTTATGTGCCCTGGAAGGCTATCACCTACTTGATGCATCTCATGGGCTTCCTTGCCCTCTGGCTTCCCTTTGGATTTAGCCAGTGGGAGTCACTGTCAGGACATCAGAGGGTGCCGGGAGAGAGGTAGAGGTACTCATTCCTCGCATGCCATCCTTCCTAAAAGCAGTTCTGGGGGGTACTGCATCCCTCTATGAGCAAGCTTTGTGTCTACCTCCCCTTCCTTGGCCCCAACTCTCAACCAGGTCCTGGTAACAACATTTCCATCCTCTGCCCTGTGGGGTGTAGGAGTACTGACAGCTTCCTGGAGTGGTTATTCTCCAGGTGAATCTATATCCCTTTACCCTGTCACACATCTCCGAAAAGTCCATTCATTAAAATGTTTCTTTAAAAATCCCTGATGAGCATCTCATCGGCATCTGCCAAGACCCTGACTAATATATGTGTTGTCCTGGAAGAAAGTGATGTCACCTGCATCAAGTGTTTCCTATCATTTCACTAAGCTCTGGACTGCAAACATGGCCACAAGATCTCATAGTCCAAACAAGGGCTGATGTCCTCAAAAGCGATGTCTTTAGCAGGTGGTGACAACGGGGTGGTAGGAGTGTAAGAGAGAAGAAAAGGGGAAGAACTTGAAAAAGCAAGAGTACACAACTATTTTAGGGAGTTCTGCTGTAAACAGGCACAGAAAATGGAGCAGAGCAGGGAAGGAAAAGTGAAACCAATGCTAGGTTTTTAAGATGGGAAAAGTCACTGCATGCTTCCGTGTGCATGAAAATGACTTGGTACAGGGAGAAATTGACACTCCAAAAGGAGTGGAAAGTTACTGCTGCCATGTCCTTGAGTAGGAGAGAGCGGGTACTGCCCTGTGCAGGGGGGAGGGGGCTGGCTCCCAAATGTTTCTTAAGGAGTTTATCTACAGTACTGGGAGAGAAGGCAGGAAGTGCAGGTACAGACGCTGACAGGTGGGGACGTGTGGGAGCAGAAATGTGTGGAGTTTCTTTTCTTATCACTTCTATTTTTTGAACAGGAAGCAAGGCCATCACCTGAGAGTGAAGATGGGGTAGAGGGAGTGTTGGAGGTCTGAAGAGAGAAGCATGGCACACCATTGTCCCAAGTTGGGGAGACAGAACCAGGGAAGGTAGGACCATCATGATATTGCATGAAGGACCACACCATGGAGACTCAGTCACAAATTTAAGTAAGACTGTGGTGTTCTGGGTTCCTCCTGCCACATTTAGCCACCTTATGCAGGGACAGAGTCGGGAAGAACTCTTTTACAGGTTTGGGTCTTTTCCAAGAGAGTACTGCAGAGCAAGAAAGGGCAAGAAAGCTGGGGGTTACATAGAAAGAGAGTTCTTGTAATGATTTTTCAGGAATCAGCATTTTAAGGGGGAGTGCCGTGGTGTGCAGTTAGGTACTAGAAGGAAAAATCTGGAAATGCGGGTAGTGTTTGATGTATCAGTCCCTACTAAAGGATGTAAAAGCATCTTCGTACACATTCTTTGTGTTCAGGGGGCTTAATGTCTGATGGGAGGGATAAGTTTTGCACTGGGTGGGGTGGAGGAAGAGTTCACAGCTAGACAGTATACTTCCTACATGTAAGGAACTTTGCAATGTCTGGTTTAAGACCCTTCAAAAAAACTCAAGAAATAAGTATCAACGTTCCATTTTACAGATGGGGAAACTCAAGCTTAGTAACTTGTCTTGTGTTGGAAAAGCCAACATAAGGGCACCTGGGTGGCTTGATTGGTTAAACAGCTGCCTTTGGCTCAGGTTATAATCCCAGGGCCCTGGGATGGAGCTCCGCATTGGGCTCCTGCTCAATGGAGAGCCTTCTCCCTCTTGCTCTGCCTTCTTGTGCTTTCTCTCTCTCTGTCAAATAAAGAAATAAAATATTTTTTAAAAAGAAAAAGCCAGGATAACTCAAACCTCATGTCTTAGCTCAGGCTGCCACAGGGCAGGCAGCTCACACAACGTAAGTTATTGTCTCATGGTCTGGAGGCTACAAGTCCAAGATCAAGTTGTTGGCAGGGCCAGCTCCTTCTGTGGCTGCTCTTCTTGGCTTATGGATGGATGTCTTCTCCCCATGTCTTCAAATGGTCTTCCCTCTGCTGTGGACCTGTATCTAAATTTCCTCTTCTTGTAAGAATAGGGGCCACATGGGATCAGGGCCTACCCTTATGTTCACACTGTAACTTAATCAACTCTTTGAACCTCCTGTCTCCAAATGTGGTCAGTCACATTCCAACATATTGGGGGTCAGGACCTCAAAATATGAATTTTGGGGTTCACATTCAGCCTACAGCAGACATCAACATTGCATATGTATGGAAAGTCCATTTGTGTGTGCATGGGTTTTGTAAGATGTGGAGGGTGTTCATAAACACAGAAGGTGATGTTTGGAAAGTATACAAAAATTAATAGCATTTGCCTTTGGGTTGGAGAAATATTTTGGAGATAAGATACAAAGGGGAACTTTTGCTCCAAGTATTCATTCTTGATTTCTTACAATGAAAATATATTAGTTTGTATTGAAAATAATGGAATGTTTTAAAACAATAAAGGGAGGAGGAATATATAGCAAGAGCCACTTTGCCCTTCAGTATGTAAACAAGGTTATGTAGACTTGAAGCTGGTGCAGTTTTAGACCAAAACCAATGGCAATGATTGATTACAACTAAGTGATGGGTGTTGTGAGGATCCCTTTCTCAGGACCTTGGTGGGTCCAGAATGAGGGTCTGGCTGAGATGATGCTCAAGGACTTTTCCATTTATAAATGTCTACATTCCACAATCTCCAAAGGCTGAGTTGAGAACAGCAGGCAGGAAAGAACCTTGAGCCACAAGAAATGGGAGTTCTAATCCTCATGTTGGTATCTGCATCACCATGTAAACTTGGGAAATTCACTTTCCCTCTAAGGGTCTGGGTTTCACCATGAGTGGAATAAGAGATGTGAACTAGAGCAATAGTTCTTTGCTTGGCTCTGGACAATCCTGACCAGGAGGAGCTTCCCAGGCAACTTAAAGGGCCAGAGACCTGGGGTCTCTCTCTCCTGCCCAAAATGGGCAAGTCCGTAATTGTCCATTTTAAAAAATTGACTTCTAAACAGGTTTTTATGTAGAGGAAAGAGTTCTTTGGCTAAAGAAAGTTTCCCACAAAGGAAGTGATTTGAGCGTTGTTGGTAACCTGGCAGTTTAGAGGCCTAGAACACTAAGGGACAGGCAGAAACATCTGCCTGATGTGTTCAAGCATTTATGTGTATGGAGTATGCAGCATGCATGAAGATATAAACTGGACAAGTTCTATCTACCCAGAGCACAGAGGATATTGTGGGCCATATTAAAGCCTTGACTGTTAGTGTGCTTTATGTATTTGGAGACTGTGTTATTATGTACATACTAATTCATTATTGTATCTTGACAAGTTATTCCTTTTATCATCATCAAGCATCCCTCTTCACATTACTTGAGAATAGCATTGATACATTCATTTTTTATACTTTTCACCGTCATTTTAATTTCAACTTCTTTGGTTTATTTTTATGTGCTGCTTTTATTGTAGATGTGACTTTTGTAAGCAGTATAGATGCATTTTTTATTTTGCTTTATTAAATCTAATATACTCTGTCTTCTCTCTGTCTTCTAATACATAAGCATAATCTGTTTATTTTTATTATAATTACTGGTAACATTTGATTATTTCTATCAATATGCTTTCTCTTTACCTGCTTTCTCTGGGGTTAATAGAGATTTCCTTTGCTCTCACAGATTATTGATTCTATTTGTTTTCCATTAGTGGTTACTGTTAAAATTTTTAGATATGCACATTTTTCTAACTACTTATGAAGTTCTTCAAAGTCACTTTTTTCACCATCTTTCTCCCAACATGGAAAGTGCTAGAACTCTGGCATGTTGTGATTACCCCACAGACCCCTCTGTCTTAATGCACCTTTTATTACCACTGTCTAGCATTTTCCTCTGTTCTATAAAAACAAATAAGTGATAGTTTTACTTGTTGTTATACTTTTTGAAAGATAAGATTTAATTAGACTTACCCATGTAGTTTACTGGTTTCTCTCTTTCTTCTTCTTTTAACTTGTATCCTAGCCAAATTTCTACATTCATCTCTCTTCCAGCTCAGACACATCCTTTAGGAGCTGGGTGCTTTAGTGAGAGTCAGACTGAGGTAAACTGTCTTTGTATATCTGGAAACAACTTCATTTCACCTCACGTTGGAATAATAATGTAGATTGGGTTTAATATTCCAGACTGATCTTTATTTCCCCTTCACATTTTGAGGATGTTAATCTAGTATCTAGGACCGCTGATGAAAGGTTCTGTAGCAAGTCTCACTGTTGTTCTTTTGTGCCTAATCTTTGCTTCTCTGTCTGGTGACCTGTAAGAGTTTCCCTTTGTTCCTGATGTCCTCAAGACTTACCGCAGTGTTACTAGGTGTGGACTTATTTTATTCTACTTAGCAAGACTAATGTCTCTCTTCACTTTGGAAATGGTTTCTCTTAGAATACTGCCAAATATGCCACTCCACCTCCTTTCTAGTTCTGGAACTAGTATGAGGCATTTAATATGATGCCATAATCTGCCCCCCAAATCCTGTAACATCTGCTTCACATCCTGCCATTCTATATTTCTGCGCCATGGTGTGGGTGAGTTTGTTACAATTACCCTCCAGTTCTTAGTCTCTTTGATTGTGTCCATTTTAGAGTCGTCCCACCTGTTGACTTTTAATTTGATTAAATTGAAATTTTTCCCTAGAATTTCTAAAGGCTTTAGTTCCTTATCCACCTGTTCCTAATTTTCCTCTGTTGCTTTTGTCATACAATGCTCCATAATTTTATAGAATTTTTCCTTTTTGATTTCCTCTCTTCCAAACAAGTACACTTTCACTTTTGTTTTTTTTTATAGAGTTTTAAAATTTTTATGTAAAATTGTATTACCTATCCCTACCAGTCTATCTCAGTACTGGTCTCTCCATATGATCTCCTAGGGCTCCCGTTGCAGCTACATAGGATATTGTCAACTCACAGGGATGTTCTAGATCCACTCTGTGGGTCAGGATGGCGTTCTTCCCAATCCTTCATGTGGGCTGCCTCTGTTCATTTCTGCTCCTCTGGGAAAGCAGCATCCTTCTGGCCATGGCCTTAGACCTTGATCACAACTCTATCTGCCTCTTTTCAATGACAAGCCTCCCCCCTACTATGAGCCCCTGATTTCCTGCAATGATCTGGGAGCCCCCATGATCATGCACTAAGCACATGCACATGCACATTGATGTCCCCCAACATCAGTGGCCACTGCAGAGTTTGAACACATGATCGCCATGTGTGCAGTACTTGGCCTAGCAATTCCGTATTTACAGGAGGATATCCCTGATTTCTGACCCATGGATATGTCTGTTTACTTTCAGTGTGACTAAGTCTACTTATATAAACGTACACACACACCACGTCATTGTTCCAAATTCAGAGTTGAGATTGCACAACATTTTAAGCCTTGGTCCTTATGACAAAGGGTGTCCAGAGAGGAAAGGGATGATAAAGTCAGGTTTACGTTGTAGCATAAGGAGGAGGAGCTGGGTCTTGTTAGGAACCTAGTGCAGAAGCCTGTGGAGGACGTGTAATGGGAAAAGCAGAGGCGGCAAAGCCCCGTGGGCCTGACCTTGTATCTCTGCCCAACTATCTGCTTACGGCATGATACTGGATCACTTCAGTTTCCTTTTCTTATTCTGTAAGACGGGAGTGATAGTACCATTTACCAGTAATGTTTGAGTGATAAGTTCAAATCCTATAATTATCAGCTCTGACTATAATTTATTGAGCAGTTCCTATGCTAACTACTTCGGATAATCATTTCAATCACTGCTTACAAAAACCCTGTGAGGTTGGTTTCATGACGCTAATGTACAGATGTAAAATCTGAGCTTAAGAGAGTTGCAATAATTGATTTTGTCTGAGGTTGAAGGGCAAGCAAGCTGTGGAATGCTTACTTGCCACTACTAACTTGTTGCTGCTTCTATCTGGCCGGTAACCAGTAGACAGATGACAGCCCTTATCTTATTCTCCTTATTGATAAGGGCAAGTCTGAAGGGAGGGAGAAAGAAGGTGGCAGTGGTACAGAGAATGGGGATATGGCAGCAGAGGACAGACAGGAAGGAAGCAAGGGGCAACTCGGGAACAAGAGGGGAAAGGGGACTGTATTCCCAAGAACGAGGCACACCCATCTGTCTCCCACTGGCACCACCCGAAAGCTCGTCTTCAGTCTCATGGGCAAGGGTTTCCACCTGGGTTCTGGGGACCTTGGGGAAATCATTTCACATTTGAGACTCCGGGTCCACATGATTGTGGCGGGAGTAACAGTGGGTATGCTGCAAGCTTGTGGGGAGGATGAGAAAGTGTGGCATGCGTGGGACCATCTAGAGTGGTGGTCATCAGAAGAGGGGAATGGCTGGGAGTCAGACTCAAGTCCCCTCGATTCATAAGCTCTTGCTTCTTTCACGTTCACGGCTGCTCCCCACTGAGGACAAGTGCTCAACCCCGGCCTCCAGAGAGGGATGAGGCTGGAAATACAGAAGGGAGAAGCCTGCAGTCGGCTACAAGGATCAGCTCTGCCTTTCAGCGGCTTTGAACCCTGAGGCACTTTCCATGCTTCGGTAATAAAGCCAAATTGGAAACCAGCATGAAAAACTTCAGGGTGAAGTTTACTTCTTCCATTAGTTCTTTTCCTTTTCTTTTTCTTTCCCAATTCTTGTAATTAAACACAAGTCTTGAATAATGCAAACCTATAATTCATGTAAATTGATCCCTAATGAGATGGAAACAAGCCAGGTTTTAATTTGTTGAACTTGTGGGAGATAGTATAATGAGTTGGAGAGAACAGATGCAAAAATATGTCCCCTTTCATCTAAAATGAGCCCAAACATTTTATTCCTGGGCTTAGCCTCATACGCTTTTAATGCCTTCAATATGATTTTAAATATTTTTCTCAAGGAGATGACTGCTCATCCCAGGCCCCTGAGTTACCTGAACGCAGACCTGGCGGGTTCCCTGCTCCCCCACATCCAGACTCTGCCCCAGCCTCCCTCCCTATGACTTCTCAGCCCACAAGAAAACTCGATCCATTAATGGTGTGAGATCAACAAATGCTCCGAAGGCAACCCAGACCGAAGCCTCTGGGTTTCCCATCATGGGCTCCACCGTGGGGAGGAGGGTGAGGCGCCCGTGAGCTCTGTTCTGGCGGAGTGCTGAGGACGGAAGCCAAAAGAGGAAAAGCATTTGAGGCAGCAGAACTGCATAAGCAAAAGGGAGGGCGCATGAATATGCACGGCGCGCTTGGTATGTAATGAGAAGACAGACCGTTCTCTTCATATTGACTCCGCTATGTGCCACGGAAGGAGGCTGAGCACGCCGACTTTCTGAGTGTCCCCCCCGCGCTCCCAGGGGCCACAGCCTTTCCCTCCAACAGTAAACAGCACTGCACTCTCTGGACAGAACAGGGAGGAAGCCCACGTGCCCCTACGTAACCTGTGCTGTGGGGTACGTGGCAGTGCCCAAAACGCAGTCTCCGTCGGTGACTTTGCTCCTTAACGGTGATGTAGCCGAAGCCTCCGAGACAATTCCCCGGGGAGCACTCATCAGACTCAGGTTACAGTTGGACCCGTGCCTGAGGTTTACTACAGCGAAAGGATCCGAAGCCAAGTCAGCACAGGGAGAGGGTACACGGGGCAAAATCCAGAGGAAACCAGGATGAAGCTTCAAGGGTCTTCTCTCAGTGGAGACGTGGAGGTGGCACCTTGTTCCCACAGCAGTGAGGTGTGAACACGCGTGAAATGTCCGCCAGGGAAGCTCACTGCAGGCTCAGTGCCCGTGGTTTCCCCTGGGAGCTGGGTGTGTAGGCACTCTGCACTGTTCACTCCAAGCTATAGATGCCCAGAAGGAACACCGGTTCAGCATAAACCACATTGCACAGGCAGCCTGGGGACAGGAGTCACTCTTCTCCTTTCTGGAAATGGTGGGGACCCTCCCGAAATCCACGTTCCCACCTCTGGACCAATCTTGCAAGAATTCCTTTATGGGATAGGAGTCCCAGGCCTACCGTGCTAATGGTTCTCTAAACAGGAGGGCACAGGAGAAGCCATGACCATCCAGTGCAAAAGTTAACAAACGACAAGAGAGAGTACAGAAGAAATAAATTATCTCTAGATTAGGACAATCCCACAAGATTTTGTTACAGTTTATGGGGAACCTGGTAGAGAGGATGTGTTTGGAGAGCTCAGAAGAAGCAGGGGACTGAGCAGGGCTCCCCGAGCTCAGTCCTGAAGGGGAAGGCGGATGGAGAGAACGTGGGAAGGTCATCTGGATGGAGCAATCAGTATGTACAGGCGAGGGGCCTGGGGAATAAGAAGGCTGACCAGCATAGGCACAGTCACCTGCCTGTGCTCCCGTCCTACCACCGAGACCATAACCAACACTGTGGAAGCAGATGTTTAAAGCAACACAGATTCAACCTCTCACAGTTCTAGAGGACAGTCTGAAATGAGTTTTACTGGGTTAAAAGCAAACTGTTGGTAAGGCCCCGTTCCTTCTGGAGACTCCAAGGAGGGGGGGTGGGAATTCTACAGGCAACCTCCACACCTTGGCTCATGACCCCTTCCTCATGTCACCAGGCCCTCACATTTCCATCAGCACGTGACCGCACCTGACTGGGATGTCTCGCCTGGATGCTGGGATGACATGGGGCCCACCTGCACAGTCCAGACAGGGCCCTATCTCAAGACCCTCACCTTCACCACCCCTGCAGATGAGAGGGGACTCTCACATGTTCTGGGAATCAGGACCTGGATGCGTAGGGGGCCCACTCAGACCACCACATACTCATCAGCCCAGGTGCTTGTTCACCCACAAATATTTATTGATCTATTGCATATGGCGCACGGTACTGGGCAAAGGAAACTTTACACACACATCCCACACACTCACTTACACGGACACACATGGACACGCACACATGCCAGTTGATAGGCAGGCATGGGTGTTGAGACTTTGGCAAAGATCCTCCCTGGCTGGAGTGCGAGTCTACAGGAGGCACAAAGCCCAGCATAGGGGTCAAAAGTATTTCCCATCTGTGGAGAATCCCAGGGCACTTGCTGGGAGCCCCACAGCAAGAACAAGGGAGGAAGGACCTGAGCAAAGCAGCAGAGGATTCCTTCTTGAGAAGAAAAACTTTGTTTTCTGAGGATGCCCCCTCCTCAAAAGACATGATAGTTCACCATTCAGAGCCTGGAATAAAGTCTTTTAGCCCTGAAACAGGAAGAATTCCTTACCCACTGAGGTTAGTAGCCTGGGTCAAGCAAAGAGACTCTTTTAACATCAAACCAAAGAAAAATGGTCCAAGATATTCTGAGGCCAAATTATGTAACACATTTATTTGGCCAATGCCTGAGTTTATTTTTTTCTTACAAGAACTTTGCCAATTCATTAATTATTTTTGTTAAAGATTTTATTTATTTATTTGACAGACAGAGATCACAAGTAGGCAGAGAAGAAGGCAGTGGGGGGGGGAGGAGGGGAAGCAGGCTCCCCGCTGAGCAGAGAGCCCAATGCGGGGCTCGATCCCAGAACCCTGAGATCATGACCTGAGCCGAAGGCAGAGGCTTACTTAACCCATTGAGCCACCCAGGCACCCGCCAATTCATTAATTATTAATAGCAATCTTAAGTTGAGAAAAATTAAAATACTCTCATTTATACAAAATCATATCGGTGGTCAGAAATCCAATATATGGTAGCATCAACCAACAGGTTAAGTCTGACATTTAAAAGACAGGGCGAGGGGCGCCTGGGTGGCTCAGTGGGTTAAGCCTCTGCCTTCTGCTCAGGTCATGATCTCAGAGTCCTGGGATTGAGGCCCGAGCCCCGCATCAGGCTCTCTGCTCAGCAGGGAGCCTGCTTCCTCCTCTCCCTCTCTCTCTGCCTGCTTGTGATCTGTCTGTCAAATAAATAGATGAAATCTTAAAATAAATAAATAATAAATAAAAGACAGGGTGAGTAGGCAAGTCTCCTCTGCATGTTATAAATAAAAGTCCTCCTGATATATATTTAATAAGCACTAATGATGTTTGAGGTATTCTATTAAGACAAGAGTTATAGAATCCGATCTCTGGGAGCCTGCTGGAGGAGACAGGTGCACAATCACACACAAACCCAGCCTAGAGAGACAGAACCTATGTAAGTACAAAGGGCCTGAGGCCTCACGAACAAGTGTTTCTTTCTGACGCAGAGAATCACACAAAATCCAGAGCGGGCACATTTTCAGTTAAGCCTTGAAGGTGGTGATGACATTAATAATAACAACAACATCAACTCTTTGTGTTGGTATGATTTTTTTTGAGAGAAAAAGACAGACCCATGAGAGACAGACAAAGCAGCCCTGCTCTGTGCGTGACCAAGTTCTTGTCAACACAAAGAATAGACGAGGGGTATTAGACTCACACAGAAAAAGCTGGCTTTCCCACTAAATATCTGTGTTCATTTGAGTGGTTTATTTAACTTCTGAGAGCCTTGATCGCCTCATTTACAGAACAGAAATGTTAATAACACGGGACCTGGCAAAGTTATTTCTTTCCGTCCCCTCAGCTATTTACTAACTGGGTAAACGTGGGCAATTTCTTCATTATTAGT
This sequence comes from Taxidea taxus jeffersonii, assembly GCA_003697995.1. Classification (NCBI taxonomy): domain Eukaryota; kingdom Metazoa; phylum Chordata; class Mammalia; order Carnivora; family Mustelidae; genus Taxidea; species Taxidea taxus. Next base: position 7,223 of record RCUC01096466.1, on the reverse strand, counting down.
TTCTTCAAATGCAAAATATGATTTACACTATTGACTTAAAAGAGATGCTGTGTTAGGATAAATAACGTGCAAAATCTACTCTGTAAATCACAGAATGCTAAACAAAAGTTAGTATGTCCAATTTAAATATCGCCTCTAAGGGGATAAAGCTGTAGATATTTAGAGGTTCAAGGAATAGCAATTAGAATAGGGTGATCTTGGAAAGCTTCTTGTAGGAGGTAGGGTATGAATTGGTATGTATATGTGGCTTTTGAAACCCTAGCCGTAAATGACATGATTCAAGTCTCCATGACAGAGTAGTAAGTAGTAAGATATCTCCACTGGGGATTTCGTCCGTGGAAGGGACTGCCGCACTGGGATATTATTGTCAAATATTGATTTAGTTTTCTTTTTGTAATACAGTTAGCTTTACTGAAATGGCAGTTCCTTTATCTGGGAAATTGATCAGGGACACAGCTCAGCCTGGTCAGTTTTGAGTACAAGCGCTGGCCAGAACTGATAGTACATGGATCTAGGCAGACCACTGGAACTTTTATTTTTCAGGACCATACTGGTAGATGAGGGACGATTTGACAGGAGTTGAGGGTAATTAGGGCAGCCAGAAGCTGGAACAGATGTCCCACTTGAAGAGAGAGAAAGGGGTCCTGCGTGGAGACAGGGTCCTGGCCAAGGGACACAGAGAGGGTCAGGCAGAGGAGTTTGAGTGCCCCAGACAGTATCCCGAGAGCCTGCTTGCTAGAAATAGGTAACCTCAGCACCAGCTGCAGATCTGGGATGTTTCTGACCGTCACATGAGTTTACCCAGAGGAGCATGGTGTGAACACTTTTTGGCAAAAATGTAACTAAAAAAAGATCAACCTCATTCCATCATGAATATGGAGAAAAAAAATATATGTTAGTTCTATGAGCTATTGGATGAGCAGGGAGAGTCAAGCTTATCTACAGAGTATTCCCCTGAAAATTATCTAGTTCAGCGACATAGGAAATTCCAGAATGTTGTTTGGAATTATCAAACAGTACAATGAAATATATTCCTTCGTGAAGAGTACCAGAAAACGATAAAGATAAAACAAGTTGAGTAAATGAGGAAACATGGAAAGATGAGAGGAAATCGGAAAACCAGCAACAAGCATCTTCAGAATCACAACAGAGTCTCTAAGATCTTTTTTAAGTGAATATAAAAAGGGATAGAACAACATAAGTGATAGGGATAACAAATTTGCAAAGCCATCCCACATTGCAGACAACAAGTATAAAGAAGAAAACACAAAAATTCAAAGGAATATAAATTAGTACCTTAAAACAAAGACATACCAATGGACTCGGAGGAGAATACAATATAAAAGTGTTGCTTTATTAGGAAATCTGAATATAAACATTTTTATAATACAAAAATGTCATAAATTAAATGAAACGATTAGAAAAGCTGCATAGGAAAGTAGTCATGGACCAAATTGGGGGGTGGGAAAGTAGTTACGGAATTACTTCAGGAAAAATGCTCTGCCAGGACAGTTTGTAAGTGATTTTTTTTTTCAAAATTCTCATCCTTTATAAACAGGGCTAAAACACAGAAATACAAAGATGCTCTAAATCCAGTATATAATCCAGATGAAGATAGCATAAGAAAAAAACCAAAGTCTCACTTTGAAATATTGCTATGAAAACCCATAGTAAGTTACAGGCAAATAAAACCCAGCAGTAAAATAAAATTAAAGTAATAAAGTGTTATTTCAGAATGAGAGGATAGATTCTTAATTATCATTAATATTTTTACCATTTCTGGAAAAGACATAATCTTTACATCCTCTTTGTGATAAAACTCAGCATTATTGTCTGTTCTGACCATTTCTCCACTTGTTTCCCTCGGAGTCTCTTCTCAAACTCCTGCCCTCAGCACCCCGATGGAACCCCTCCTCCATCTTACAAAGACCCGTGGCCGACTCTGTAGACTCATCAGACTCTGTCTCCTGTCGGCAGTCGACGCGGTTGAATGTGGCTTGCTTCAGTTTGCTTTCCGGGAGACCACGCTCTCGTGAAATCTCCTCCTGCCTTTCTGGTCACTCTTTACTTATTCTCTTCCTCCTGTAAATGGTGGTGCCCCAGGGCTCGACATTTGTGTTTATGTACACCCTAAGTTACGGGCTCCAGTTTCTCAACATGTGTACTCAACCTCTACTGGGATATCTCGTAGTCGAAACAAAGTTCACAGCTCTGATCCCTTCCTCCCAAAAGTTCGACCACTCCAGTCGTGGGCACCACTGGTCCACTTCAGCCCGAAACTTAGGTGCCTTCCTTAACTGCTCGCTTCTCCTCTTACCCATGTAAATCTGTCAGCAGGTCTTGCAGGCTCTGTTTTCAAAATTAATCCCCAAACTTTGCACTTCTCGCCCTGTCAACCATGATCGCCCTCAGAGAGATGTTCTCGTCTTTGAGCTGTGAGCCGGTGAACGTGCTCAGAATGTACCTAAGAACATGTGCGTTATCCCACATCCATCTCTACTCTTCCCTCCTTCTGTACCCCCACCAGAATTAAGCTCCCTTAAAATAAATGGAATAGGGTTCAGAAAGATCATCTATTCCATTCCAGAGTGTTTGTGTTTATTTACGACCAATCTCAAACTTGGGCAGTTGTCCCTCCTCTGCACCCACCACCGCCACAGAACTTCCTCTGGTGTTCTGTGTCCCCTTTCCCCTCAGTGAGAAAATGCTTCCATAGTATCTGTGGATATGCCTGTCCTCCTACTTCCCTCTGCTTTCCCCTCCCTGACTTGATTGTAAACATCTGTGAGAGGAGGGACCTCGAGCTGGTGCCCCAAAATAAAGGATCTCTGTCCTGATAGAAACCTTGAAAATCTGCTTGAAGCCAACACTCAGACACAAAGTCTTGGGGTGCCGAGTCCAGGAAGCACATGAGGAAGCAAACATGCTCAATCCTGGGAAGGGCAGAGTGTGGGGGACATCCGGAAGGAAGAGATGCAGGGAGGGACTGGGACATAAGGCTGACTGGCCCGTGCACGTCCTACACTCAGGGAATTGAGTCATGATTATATGGTGTGGGGTAACCAAGCTGCCTCCTTCTTCCCAAACTCCCAGAACAGTTGCCCCCAGGTATAACTACCTATGCTGTCACGTGCGTGCATGTGTGCGTGCCTTAACGGGCAGAGGAAGAACACAGCCGGTGGTGCATCAACTTGACTAACTCAGCAGAAGCAGACGTCTTGGGCTAGAGAAACGGATAAACGCAGGACACAGCCACCCCCCCCCACCATTACAAATGCACAGAATATTAAGTTCAGGGCTTCCCGAGGATGCAACACAGAGCCAGAGCCCATCTTCTACGGACTGTAGGAGCAGGGAGCTGTCCCCTGCCGTGCGGGCCACGCACACAGAGCGGCTCCAGTGCTCACTCAAACATGTATGTAAACACAATGCCTAAGCTGGGTTGTTACTAAGGATGGAGAAGGAACCACTTAGACCCTCTTACTTGGTAAGAGGTCATTTGTAGGCTTTGAGGGTTCAGCAAAGGATGTTTTGCTAACTCCACGACATAGTCTTAATGAGTGCTGGCAAATGTTCAAAGTGGAGGAGGAATGCAAATGAGATTCATCTGTGCTTTCTCAAAGGTAGAAACAGAAGCTTCGTAAGTGTGAGCACTTTGTAATGTGGTCCCACACACATCCCATCAAGAGCTCAGCCTGCAAACACATGCAGAGGCACATCTCTTGCCAGCTGCACGCCTGACCCTTCTCAGAGTCAAAGACCAGCAGGGGTGAAAGTCGCGGCACTGATTTCCAAACAGCCCACCCTTGGCCCACTGTAATCCATAAGGAAGGTGCTCCTGGTTCCTTGTAACATAACAAAGATGAGAAAGTTTGATTACAAAGCGCCAATCTTATCCCACACATTTGTCTTCCCCTGTGATGTGGCTCAGGCAGTGTTTCCATAACAGCCTGGCCTTTACATGGATACACCTGCCACCGGCTGGGTCTATGCTGGTTCCCGCTCTTGTCAAGGAGCCCTAGCCACTGGGATCCAGTAACAGTGACTTGTCACTCCAAAACCTGAAAAGAAGTGGGTTTCTGGTGTCACTAGGTCTTGGCTAGCTCAGCATTGCCTACTGATTTATCTACTTTCTTGTGACCTGTTGGACCAATGCGTTACATTAAATCCCCTCTCTCTCAAATACTCGGAATTGTTGGTTCCCAAACCGGACCCCACACCTGGAGAACAGGGAGAGGTGGAAGGAAGAGGTGGGCCACTCCAGATCAGTAGGTGACAAGTTCAAGAAGCAAGGGGACTTACTCGTCAGGCTTGCCTTGGGTACTACCCAGCGAGGAGGTCTCTGTACCCACCTGCCAGGATCTTCCGTTTGTAGAGAGGCCTAACGGGGTCCAGCCACGTCTGCTGGCCGGGTGCTCTCAGCAACGCTGTGCTGTCTCAAGGTAAGTCGTTGAAAATGGCTCCTGCTGTGGGACCAGGGTGGGGGTGGGGGGACATAGAGCATATCCCAGAGGAGGACTTCACAGGCCAGCTGGCGGTCACAGCCTCTCCATGACCTTCTCCCACGCCGAATGGTGTCTTTTTTCCTGATTTTCGTCCTAGCTGGTGCCTTACCCTTCCGGAGCTCAGCATAGTTACAAAGTTAATACATGAACGTTATCTACTACTATGCCCGTTACCCAGCTGACATTCAGGTAGTGATCCTGGATGGATTGCTTAGGAATCAAGACCAGACTTCATGGATTTGAGATCTGGTTCCATCACTTACTGGCTATGTGACCCTAAGGATTTGAAAGTCCTTTGCCTCGTCTTCCAAATCTGAAGAATCAGGATAATGAAAACACCGACTCAAAGCATTGTGAGGAGTAGTTGGGTTTGTGTTAAAACAGTCAAACTCATCCCGGTTCCAATGGGTCCAATAAATGTGGGTTATTTTCCTGAGATTATCACACATGGAAAAAGGCAACTGATAAGTTTCCAACAGAAAAGGGAGTGAGAAACACGTCTTTGAGACCTAGAGTGAGCCAGGTGGAATCTTAGGACTCTAAAAGCAAAACTCTTACCTTGTAATTGAGATACTTCAAGAGGTAAGAATTATTACCCTGTGTAGAGACTGTTGCACTCAGAAGTGGTCCCTCTCATCCCCTGTAGAAGTGAATGGTGGGTGGACATAACGCGCATGTCCGTACATGTGTCTGTGTGTGTGTCTGTCTTTGTCATTATCTAAGAGCTGCAGGGGAGTGTGCTTGTTGTGCTTGTTGTGTATTCTCTAGAGGAAAGAGCACCAGCCTTGGAGTCAGGAGGCAGACATGGAGATTTCTGGCTGTGGCTGCCACGCATGACACTTCCGAGATTGAGAACACGTTACAAACTCTTTGAATTTTATCACACTTACCCTAACATGGGACTATGTCTGCTGTGCAGAAGAGATGGAATTCTGTTTGTAAGATGACAGCAGATATGAAGGGGTTTCAGCTCATCTCCAATAAAAAACAGAGGTACAGTGTCAGGCAGGAGAAACCAGGAAAGCAGAGTTCTCCTCTCTATCCTAGGTTTTGGTTCCATTTTCAGAGGAAAACATTTCCCTTTTTCAGAGGAGGAAATAGATACGCAGAAAACTTCAGTGTCTTGGTCAAGATTGTTAGGAAGCAGAAGAGCTTGGATTTGAACCCAGAGACTGCAGAAGAAGAGCTCAGGTCAATAGGCCTGACTTTCTTGAACACCTCTAACCAGGCGAGGTGAGAGGGCTGGCCTCCATTTCCCAGGGGGCTGCAGGAGGCAGGAAAGTCACCGACGTGGTGTCAGCCATTGCAAAGGCAGCCCCGCTCAGGCTGGGAGAGCAGGGAGGAGGGGTAGACTATGAGCTGTTCTGTAGGATCGCTCCCAGTGACTTCCCAGACCCGCAGGAAAGTTTTCAACAATCCATCTCCTGGGTGAAATTCATTTGTTGAGAAAAACGGTAAAGGACCGGGTTCTGTCGCCACAGATGTGAGCAGGTGGGCACAGAAGAGGCCACGAGAAAGCAAGATGTGAGAGATGTTGGGGGGAGACCACCAAACCCAGCCTCTGACATTGGAGATCCAGGCCCTCGGGAGGCCCTGTGTCGTGCCCGGGCCCCGTAACCATGTGTTAAAAGAAGCCGCCATAATATGGGAATCACCCTTCCATCAGACACCAGGTGACCTGGCGCATAGTCCTGCATTTCTCCATGTCCAGGTATCTTGTGTGTCCTGGAGAAACAGCACCTATCTTCTCTGTGCCAGCTCTGGAGGCGAAGAAGGCAGAACAAATCATAATAGCGGATTCATTACATATTTGTGTTCGCACAACGTTTCCGAATACGTCTTCCCAGTTGACTTTTATATCCATCGGTCCTTACTAAGAAAAACTGATGTTTACTGAAAACTGACAATAGACCAACAATGAGCACTTACCCTGCCTTTTTTTCATTTAATCCTCAAAAACAAACCCATTGTATTGAGGAGAAAACTGAGGCAAGAAGAGTTAAGTATTTTGTTTAAGGCCTCCCATTTGGGAATGGGTAGAAGGCAGATGCCAACCCAGAAAGTCCGCTTCCGGAGGCCAGAAGTCGTGGGTAAGACAGATACAGCACTCAACTCGGAGCAAAAGTAGCCATAAGGCTTGAAAGATTGAGAAATGACTTTGAAAAAGTACTGAGTGTTAGCAAAGGGATCGCTTTCCTGCAAACACGGGTCTCATTGCCAGTGGCAAATGAAGTGCCAGTTACCTCTGCAACGTCAGGGCCAGATTGCAGCCCTTCTGGTGCGTCTGCGGTTGGCTGATTCGCCTGACCAGCCCCACGCTGGAGTCAGGAAGTTGCTTCCCGAGAGCAGGAGAGGCACCCCCCAGCTCCCACCGCACCGACCAAATGGCCGGTCTTCTGGCCTCCGCTTGTTCGTTTGCATTTCAGGCAGAGTCGGGCCTACTCATCCCTAAATATTTCATAGTCGTCAGGGCAAGAAGACGCCTATTGTTTAATTTATACCTTAATTTTCTGCCTTTAACCCCTGTCCTTGCCTGAAATTGGAGCTAGAATCTGGGGAGAGTCGGGGCCTGGATTTAGAAAGACATTGGTGTCTAAGAGCACCTGCTTTATGGGATCCTTATGGGATTAAATCAAGGCAGGTGTACAGGCTGCCAGAATCCCTTCCCAGGAGCCGGGGCAGATGAGCAAGGCCAGCCCTGGAGGCCCATGAAGCAGC
>RCUC01096452.1:0-10266 GCA_003697995.1 Taxidea taxus jeffersonii | reverse complement strand
CCTCTCAAGGCTGCCTTTGCTGTGTCCCACAGATTTTGAACCATTGTATTTCCATTATCATTTGTTTCCATGATTTTTTTCAATTCTTCTTTAATTCCCTGGTTGACCCATTCATCCTTTAGAAGGATGCTTTTTAGTTCTCATGTATATGGGTTCTTTCCAAATTTCCTCTTGTGATTGAGTTCTAGCTTCAGAGCACTGTGGTCTGAAAATATGCAGGGAATGATCCCAATCTTTTGATACTGGTTAGGACCAGGCTTATGACCCAGGATATGACCTATTCTGGAGAATGTTCCATGTGAACTAGAGAAGAATGTGTATTCTGTTGCTTTGGGATGGAATGTTCTGGATATATCTGTGATGTCATTCTGGTCCAGTGTGTCCTTTAAGGCCTTTATTTTCTTGTTGATCTTTTGCTTTAATAATCAGTCCATTTCAGTGAGGGGAGTGTTAAAGTCCCCTACTAGTATTGTATTATTGTTGATGTGTTTCTTTGATTTTCTTATTAATTGGTTTATACAGTTGGATACTCCCATAATAGGGGCATAGATATTTAAAATTGTTAGATCTCCTTTCGGGCAGACCCTTTGAGTATGATATAGTGTCCTTCCTCATCTCTTATTATAGTCTTTGTCTTAAAATCTAATTGATCTGATATAAGGATTGCCACCCCAGCTTTCTTCTGATGTCCATTAGCATGGTAAATTGCTTTCCACCCCCTCACTTTCAATCTGGAGGTGTCTTCAGGTCTAAGATGAGTTTCTTGAAGGCAGCATATTGATAGGTTTTGTTTTTTTTATCTGCTCTGAAACCCTGTGTCTTTTGATTGGGGCATTTAGCCCATTTACATTCAGGGTAACTATTGAGAGATATGAATTCAGTGCCATTGTATTGCCTGTAAGGTGACTGTTACTGCATATTGTCTCTGTTCCTTTCTGATCTACTACTTTTAGGGTCTCTCTTTGCTTAGAGGACACCTTTCAATATTTCCTATAGAGCTGGTTTGGTGTTTGCAAATTCATTCAGTTTTTGTTTGTCCTGGAAGCTTTTTATCTCTCCTCCTTCTATTTTCAATGATAGCCTAGCTGGATATAGTATTCTTGGCTGCATGCTTTTTTCGTTTAGTGCTCTGAATATATCATGCCAATTCTTTCTGGCCTGCCAGGTCTCTGTGGATAAGTCGGCTGCCAACCTAATATTTTTACCATTGTATGTTACAGATTTCCTGTCCCGGGCTGCTTTCAGGATATTCTCTTTGTCGCTAAGACTTGTAAATTTACTATTAGATGACAGGGTGTGGACCTATTCTTATTGATTTTGAGGGGAATTCTCTGCACCTCCTGGATTTTGATGCTTTTTCCCTTTGCCATATTAGGGAAATTCTCTACAATAATTTCTCCAATATATCTTCTGCTCCCCTCTCTCTTTCTTCTTCTTCTGGAATCCCAATTATTTTAATGTTGTTTCATCTTATGGTATCATTTATCTCTCAAATTCTCCCCTTGTGGTCCAGTAGTTGTTTGTCTCTCTTTTGCTCAGCTTCTTTATTCTCTGTCATTTGGTCTTCTATATCACTAATTCTTTCTTCTGCCTCATTTATCCTAGCAATAAGAACCTCTATTTTTGATTTCACCTCATTAATAGATTTTTTTTTTTTTAATTTCAACTTGGTCAGATTGTAGTTCTTTTATTTCTCCTTAAGGGCTTTTATTTCCTGGGACAGGGATTCTCTACTATCTTCCTCCCAAACTCTGGCCCGGAAGAGCTGAGAGCTTGGGGCCCTCCTCTCCAGTGTGCCTTCAGAGAAAAGTGCTCAATCGCTCCCATCTCCCTGGCCACTGGATGCGCTGCACCGAGCTCACCCAGCCTGTGACCAAGCATCTCTGTCTCTGGCATACAGCTCTGCCTGGAGTCTCTGAACCCTGCAGATCCCTGAGCTCTTCCAGGTCGGGGTCTCCCCAGATCTTGTGGGGACCCTACTCACAGAGCACCAGCCTGTGCCACATTATGGTTCAAGGTAACCCCAAGTTGAGAGCTTACTCCTTGGCTTTGTCTCTGTAGCTGGCTTCCCTGCTCTAATACCTGCCAGCTCTGTGACACTCAGACACCCCCAATCCTTCTGTGACCCTGTGGGACATGAGGCCATGCTGTCCCCATGTGCGCTTCACCCCAGTTTAGCCTCTGGAGTGATGTCCCTCAGTGGAGTAGACTTCTAAAAGTCCTGATTTTGTGCTCTATTGCTCCACTGCTTTCCGGGAGCAGGCCCCTCCCCCCACCATCTATCTTCCCTTCGCTTTGGATTCAGTTTTCCACTGGTCCTACCTTTCAGAAAGTGGTCATTTTTCTGTTTTTAGAAATGTTACTGTTCTTCTCTTTGATGTCCTGTTGGATTTGTAGGTTTTCAGAATTGTTTGATAAGCTATCTAGCTGATCTCCTGCTACCTGATGTTGTCTCAGCCTGCTACTTCTCCACCATCTTGACTCCTCCTCTGTTTTGATCTCTTTTGACAAACCCAATGGGCACCTCTAATCCTCATTCTGCCTTTCATTCCACATGCAAAGTCCTCTCCAATTCCCTGCTTTAAAAAAAATAAATTTGTCAGTGTTCCAAGATTTATTGTTTATGCATCACACCCAGTGGTCCATGCAATACATGTCCTCCTTAATACTCACCACTGGGCTCACCCAAACTCTGAGTCCCCCTCCCATCCAAAACCCTCAGTTTGTTTCGCAGAGTCCACAGTCTCTCACGGTTCATCTCCCCCTCTGATTTCCCTGATCTCCCTTTTCTCCTTCTCCCAATGTCCTCCATGTTATTCTTTATGCTCCACAAGTAAGTGAAATCATATGATAATTGACTCTTTCTGCTTGACTTATTTCACTTGGCATAATTTTCTCCAGCCCTGTCCATGTTGATATGAAAGTTTGATATTCATCCTTCTGATGGAGACATAATATTCCATTGTATATATGGACCACATCTTCCTTATCCTTTTGTCTATTGAAGGGCATTTATGGCTCTTTCCACACTATGGTGACTGTAGCCATTGGTGCTATGAACATTAGGTTACAGATGGCCCTTCTTTTCACTATGTCTGTATCTTTGGGGTAAATACCCAAATGTGGTGTAATTGCAAGGTCGTAGGCTAGCACTATTTTTAATTTCTTAAGAAATCTCCACACTCTTTTCCAAATATAAATGCTGTTGAGGGATACCTGGGTGCTCAGTTGGTTAAGCAGCCGCCTTCAGCTCAGGTCATGATCGCAGAGTCCTGGGATGGAGTCTAGCACTGGGCTCCTTTCTCAGGGCAGAGTCTGCTTCTCCTTCTGCCTGCTCTGCCTGCTCTGCCAGACGCTCCCTCTGATTGTGCTCTCTCTCTCCTTTTTCTTCTGACAAATAAATAAATAAAATATTTAAGAAAATAAAAAGTAAAAAATAAATAAATGCTGCTGATATTAAGACAGTCTATCTTTTTGAACCAAATAAATTGCTTCATACAATTATGCCTGAGGGGCTTCTGTCATCCACACATTTATACCATTTTTCTCTGTCCTCACTGTTATGATACCAGATTCAAAGGTGCAGGGAATTCACCTCCTTTGTTCATTTTCTCCACAAAGGGATGTGAATATATATGCTGAATATACAAACAAATGTAAGAACATTAAAAGTTATGGAATGAAAATAATGAAGAGATAATGAAACCAGAATCGGATGAGGAGTTTCAAGAACATATTTTCCCAGATTTAGGGTGAGGAATGCAATGAGTGTGGTATTTCTTTCCATTGGTTCATATATCCTCAATTTCCTTCACTAGTGTGTTGTAGTTTTTGGAGTACAGGTCTTTCACCTCTTTGGCTAAATTTATTCCTAAGTGTTTTATTCCTTTTTGGTGCCATCATAATGGTGTTCTTAATGTTTTTGTCTTTGTACTACTTCACTGTCAATGTTTGGAAATATAACTGATTTCTGGATATTGGTTTTTCCACTTGCACTTTACTGATCGGTTTATTACATCCATCACTTTCTTGGTAGAGTCTTTAGTATTTTCTACCCATAATACCATGTCATCTATAAACAGGGACAGTAATTTTTTTCTTCCCCAATATGAATGCCCCTTATTCCTCTTACTCATCTGATTGCCTAGTATTCTGCAGCTCAGAGACCTCCAGAGAATAAACCCCGGACTCTGGTGGGGGTTAGAATAAACTTGGCAGAAATCATCTGAGCTTAGGCAAGAAAGGGGTTGAGGTCTTTAAATTCTTTATATTTATTTTTTAAAAATACCTTTCAAATAGACATTCAGTTGTTACTTCTATTGCATCTCTACCTTCATACCAATTTTCAAGAATATTACCAATTCTTTCCTTTTAGTTTTTATTTAAATTCTGGTTAGTTAACATACAGTGTTAGATTATTTTCAAGGGTACTATATAGTGATTTAATACTTCCACACATTCACTCAGTGGTCATCATGGCCTCCTTCAACCCCATCAACTATTTCACCCTAACCCTCTATCCTCTGCTCTGATAACCTGAAGTGCGTTCTCAGTGTTTGGTCTCTGCTCCTGACCTCAGGGTCCTGAGATCAAGCCCCTTGCCATGCTTGCTCAGCAGAGTCAGTTTGGGATTCTCTCTCTCTCTCTCTCCCTCTGCCCCTCCTGGCCATGCTCCTGTGCACTCACTCACTCTCTCCCAAAATAAGTAAATAAATCTTTTTTTAAAAAATATGGATATCTATCTGGAATAATGTAAAATGGGGCTCTCCCTCAGCATTATACAAAAGCAAAAACAAAAGCTAAAACAGAAAAAAACAAAAACCCAGAGGAATTTTGACCTCAGTGTAAAAGCAACCAATAAAGTTTAGATGAACATCAAGAAAAATACATATAAAATTTACAGGTGGCGATCATATCTTAATAAGGGAAGAAAATAGGTAGACATATATTTTTGAAAAATTTTAGGTCAGAATATGTTCCAAAAGTTAATTGAGAAGCAATGATCTGAGGAAATCATTTGAAATGCTGAGGAAAAAGAAAGAAAGAAAGAAAGAGAACAAAGGAAGAAAAAAAAAAGAAAGAAAGGAAGGAAGGAAGGAAGGAAGGAAGGAAGGAAGGAAGGAAGAAGAGGAAGGGAAAGCAGGGGAGGGGAGGTATTATATGGCAATGTAACAATAAGGGCAGTCAGAAATGACATAAAAAAAAAAAGTTTGCTGAAACTGAGGGATCAATTAAGAAAAAAACCCTCTCTTTCACCCAGCAGCATGCGGAACAAATCTGTAGAGAGGTTACATTTTTTATGGTTGGCAGTTTTAAACTGGTGGCCAAGGGGTTACAGTAAATTTGCTCTCTGGAAGGTGTTATGGGGGTGAAAACAGATCCTGAAGGCCGATATGGGCCAAATACTGATATTCTTTACCTCAGGCTTTCTCTGTCTCTGCACATGGACATTCTGGCCACAGCCTGCCTGTGGTGGGAGGTGTCATGGGCATTGGAGGGTGTTTGGACATTCCTATCCTCACACCCCCCTCCAGCGTGACAGGCAAAGCTGGCTCCAGACAGCAATCAGTAACCCCATGGGGCAAAATCACAGCTGATTATAACCACCACTGAGTGTAACAGTTTCAACATACTTTTTCTAGTATGGCTTTAATAGCAGTTTAATGATAAAAAATATAAAACCATGGGAGTCTGTGACTCCTAGAAACAAAAGAGGTTTAGATGGGAGGGGGCTTGGGGGAACGGGTGACCCCAGTGGTGGGTATAAAGGAGGGCACATATTGCATGGAGCACTGGGTGTTATATGCAAGGAATGAATCATGGAACACTACACCAAAAACTAATGCTGCATTGTATTGTAACTAACATAACATAAAAAATAATTTAAAAAATTAAAACAAAACAAAAAGTATAAAATACCACCACAAGTGTAAGTAGCAATGGAGCCTGGGTGGCTCACTTGGCTAAGCAGCTGATTCTTGCTTTGGGCTCAGGTCATGATCACAGGGTCCTGATATCAGGCTGCATGGTTGCCCCACTCACCATGGAGTCTGCTCAAGATTTTCTCTCCCTTTTCATCCCCCTGATTGCCCTAGAAGGCTCTCCCTCTTTCTCTCTAAAATGAGTGAATGAATGAATGAATGAATGAATCCTTTCAAAAAAGTGTAACACTCTATGAGATTGACATTAGCACTGAATAAATTCATTAATTACTTGATCAAGTAAGCATTAAAGCTCTAAACTGCTTTAGATAATATGGACATTTTCACAATATTAATTCTTCCAATCCATGAGCATGGTATTTCTTTCCATTGGTTCATGTAATCTTCAATTTCTTTCATCAGTGTGTTATAGTTTTTGGAGTACAGGTCTATTACCTCTTTGGTTAAATTTATTCTGAAGAAGTTTATTCTTTTTTGGTGTTTTTTTTTTGGTGTTTTTGTATTTTTAATTTTTTTTTCCTTCTGCTACTTCATTGTTAATGTGTAGAAATGCAACTGATTTCTGGGTATTGATTTTGTCACTAGCACTTTACTGATTGGTTCATTACATCTAATACTTTCTTGGTAGAGTCTTTAGTATTTTCTATGCATAATACCATGTCATAAATAGGGACAGTATTTTTTTTTCTTTTCCAATGTGGATGCCCCTTATTCCTTTTACTCATCTGATTGCTGTGGCTAGGACTTCCAGTATTATGTTGAATGAAAGTGGTGAGAGTGGATATCTTTGTCTCCTCCCTATTGTTAGGAGAAGAACTCTCAGTTTTTTGAGTATGATGTTAACTGGGGGTTTTCTTATGTGGCCCTTATTATGTTATGGTTTGTTCGACCTATCCCTGCTTTGTTGAGATTTTATATGATGAATCCATGTTGAATCTTGTAAATGCTTTTTCTGCCTCTATTGAGATGATCATATGTTTTCAGCCCTTATTTTGTTGATGTGTTGTATGACATTAATTATTTGCAAACATTTGAAACTTCCTTGCATCCCTGAAGTAAATCCCACATGATTGTGGTGAATCATCTTTTTAATATATTGTTTATGTAGTTTGATAGTATTTTGTTGAGGATTTTGCATCTATCTTCACCAGGGATGTTGGCTTATAGTTCTGTTTTTGATGATATCTTATTCTGGTTCTGGCATCAGGGTAATGTTGGCTTCATTCAATGTATTTCTCAGATTTCCTTTCTCTTCTGTGTTTTGAAACAGTTTGAGGAGAATAGGTATTAACTATTTTTTTATTCTGTTTCTATGTAACTCCGGAAAGTGTACAATAGGTTTTAACTACTTTGTTTGTTAACATATTAAAATTTAAACCCCTGAGCCTGTTTTCTTATTTCTAAAAATAACATCGGATAACAAAACTAATTTTAGAGGGATATTGTAGGAAATAAACAAATCTGTGGTCATATTTTGTACATTCCTATGAAAATGTTCCATGGTCAGGGGTATGATATGTGTGTGTGTTTACAAACATTTTTCTTTGAAATAAATATGGGTGCTCATATGCACACATAGACTCATTATTAAGTGATCTTTCATATAACAGGTAAACTTGAGAGAAAGTGGGATAGGATAAGAATGAAAAGAATGAATATTTCGTGTGAAAGTAAAAGGGTGTAAAAATTTGATCACAAATATTTAATATAGTACAAGTATCCTTAAGGACTGATTTTTTCTACCTTAGTGACTGCAAGTGAGAACATATCATGGTATGGGAGATTTTCTGTTCCAGCAATTGGGGTTGAACAACTCCAAAGTGACTTCAGATTCCTTTTTCCTCTTCACGTGGGATTTGCATACCAAATATCCTTATTCTAAAGAAGACAAATGAATAAGACCCAAGGCTGAATTTCATTTCCCTTAAACAAAGTATTACTGGATAAATATGTGGATTAGATTTTTACTGTGGATGTAACAAATTACCATGTTGCTGCCTTTAAACAAATCAATTTATTTTCTGATAGTTCTGAAAGTCAGAAGTCTGAAATAAGTCTCCTTGGGCTAAAATCACTGTCTTCAGAGAAGAGTTTATTTTGGAGGTCTGGGGAGAATAGCCTTTTCTTGCTTATTCCAGCTTTAGAGCTACCTGTATCCCCTGGCTCATATCCCATCCCTTTATCTTCAAAGCCAGCAACATAGCATCTGAAAATCTCTCTGACTCCAGCTCTTAGGTCTCCCTGTTCCACACCTGGAGGACCTTTGTGATCTATTGACCCACCTGGAAAATCAGAAGAACTTTATCCTAGGGTCAGCTGACTAGGAATGTTAATACCATTTGGAACCTTAATTCTTCCTTGTCATGACACAAGACATATCCAAAGAGTCTATAGATTAAGATGTGGAAATATTTGGGGGACATTATTCTGCCTCACAAAAGTTTTTCAGAGGTATATTTGATGTCAACTCAGGGGCTTTCACTTTGGAGAATCAAACACGGAATTAATTTCAGACTCTAGGGTGAGTTGCTGAGACTTTCTTTCAAAACTGCACATGAAGAGAACCAAGTGGCTTGGAGGCCAGGGTAGCTCAGTCCTTAAGCATCTGCCTTAGGCTCAGGTCATGATCCTAGCATCCCGTGATCTAGCTCCACATCAGGCTCCCTCTTTGGCAGGAAGCCTGCTTCTCCCTGCCCCCCTTCCCCTTCTTGTATTCTCTTTCTGGCTGTCTTCTCTGTCAAATAAATAAATAAATAAATAAATTCTTCAAAAAAAAGAAGGATCAAGTGGCTTATCTACAAACAACACCACAAAGATCTAAATTGTAAAGTGATCCCTGAAGTAAAGAAATTCAGTATCATCTAAAGGTTAAGGTAAAGGATAAGGAGATTAGACCTTTGAAAGGCAGGCAAGTTCATGAGAATGAAGAATACAAAACTGGATTCATCTGACTTGTAATCTGGTCTCCCAGGAAAGAGTAACAGTAGGAAAAGTTCCCTTTCTCTCCAGACCAGTGACCACTGGGAATGAAGTGCTGTGAGGTACGAAGACAATGGTAACAGTGCCTAGTGAGCAGACACAGGGATCTGTATATATTTCCTCCACAGCAGAACGTCAGCAAGTGAAACCTTGGACTGGCCAGGACATGGTTGTTATTTTTGTGTTCCTTTGTCTGGTTGGGGGACCCATGTTTCACCGCTTCCTGCTGTCCTGTCTGGGAGCAGAGCTTGGGTCTCCATCGTCAACCATCCAGGGAGGAATTCAGACCTCCACCCAGAAACCTTCATCTTGTAGACCCCACTGGGTGAGTTTGAGAACTCAGCAGGTATTTCAGGAAAGGGTCAGAGATAATGGAACCTGAGCATTTTTACCTGAGATCACCTGAGACTAGGGAGACTCTTTTAAAACTATTTTATATAATTTTTCAAGTTTTGTTCAAAAGAGAAGTGCCCAGTGGACTCAGCAATACAGGCATCATTTTGACAATATATGGTGGGAATCAGAACATATCCAAGGAGTTTTGCAGCTGAGGGAAGCAAGAAAACAGATTATTCGGATTGGAAGTGTGTGCAGTGAACTGTTTAAGATGTGGTGGTTTTGAGCGTGTCCTGTATTTACAGAAAGCCGCAGACTCACACAGCTAACTCTTCCCTTGCAACAGCCATTCCTGAGACATACATTTCTCAGCATCATCTCTCGCCCTGAGTATTCACGTGAAAAATTGTATTTAATATGCAAAAAGAGGCATGGCAACTGAATTCACTTTGTAATTCTCCATTACCGAAAGGTATGGAAACATTCATGAAGTGGAAGAAAAAAAAAAAACTCAGTCAAATCTCTTTGCCGGTCATAATCACTCATTTACCCATGGGAAGGATCTGTATTGTGAGCTTTTTACATATGCAGACATGATAATTGTCTTTTTCTGCTTGAATTATTTCACTAAGCATAGTACCCTCCAGTTAGATGAGGTTCCTATATACAATGGAGTATTACTCAGCTGCAAGAAAAGTTTTGCTTTTAACATCATTTGGTGAAATATTTCAATCATAGGAAGAATATTATGTGGTTTTACTCATAAGTAGAATATAAGAAACAGAGTAGAGATCATAGGGAAGGGAGGGAAAACCGAATGGGAAGTCATCAGATAGAAAGAAAAACTATGAGAGACTCAACTATAGGAAACAAACTGAGCGATGCCAGAGAGGAGGAGGGTGGGGGGGTTATAGGGTGATGGGAATTTAGGAGGACACTTGATGTGATGAGCACTGCATGTCATATACAACTGATAAATTGTGGAACACTACATCTGTATCTAATGATG
>RCUC01096439.1:0-41084 GCA_003697995.1 Taxidea taxus jeffersonii | reverse complement strand
CCAGGGGAATTCTACCAAACATTTAAAGAAGAATTAATTCCTATTCTCCTGAAACTGTTCCAAAAAATAGAAATGGAAGGGAAACTTCCAAATTCATTTTATGAGGCCAGCATCACCGTGATCCCCAAACCAGACAAGGATCCCATCAAAAAAGAGAATTACAGACCAATATCTGTGATGAACACGGATGCAAAAATTCTCACCAAAATACTAGCCAATAGGATCCAACAGTACATTAAAAGGATTATTCGGGGCACCTGGGTGGCTCAGTGGGTTAATCCTCTGCCTTCGGCTCAGGTCATGATCTCAGGGTCCTGGGATCGAGCCCTGCATCGGGCTCTCTGGTCAGCGGGGAGCCTGCTTCTTCCTCTCTCTCTGCCTGCCTCTCTGCCTACTTGTGATCTCTATCTGTCAAATAAATAAAATCTTAAAAAAAAAAAAAAGAGGATTATTCACCACAAGCAAGTGGGATTTATTCCAGGGCAGCAGGGTTGGTTCAACATCCGCAAATCAATCAATGTGATACAATACATTAACAAAGAAAGAACAAGAACCATATGATACTCTCAGCAGATGCTGAAAAAGCATTTGACAAAGTACAACATCCCTTCCTACTCAAAACTCTTCAAAGTGTAGGGATAGAGGGCACATACCTCAATATTATCAAAGCCATCTATGAAAAACCCACTGCAAGTATCATTCTCAATGGAGAAAAACTGAGAGTTTTTCTGCTAAGGTCAGGAACATGGCAGGGATGTCCGTTATCACCACTGCTATTCAACATAGTACTAGAAGTCCTAGCCTCAGCAATCAGACAACAAAAAGAAATTAAAGGCATCCAAATCAGCAGAGAAGAAGTCAAACTATCACTCTTTGCAGATGATATGATACTATAAGTGGAAAACCCAAAAGACTCCACTCCAAATCTGCTAGAACTTGTACAGGAATTCAATAAAGTGTCAGGATATAAAATCAATGCACAGAAATCAGTTGCATTTCTTTACACCAACAACAAGACAGAAGAAAGAGAAATTAAGGAGTCAATCTCATTTACAATTGCACCCAAAACCATAAGATACCTAGGAATAAACCTAACCAAAGAGGCAAAGAATCTATACTCAGAAGACTAAAATGTACTCATGAAAGAAATTGAGGAAGACACAAAAAAATGGAAAAATGTTCCATGCTCATGGATTGGAAGAACAAATATTGTGAAAATGTCTATGCTACCTAAAGCTATCTACACATTTAATGCAATCCCTATAAAAATACCATCCTTTTTTTTTTTCAAAGAAATGGAGCAAATAAACCTAAAATTTATATGGAACCAGAAAAGACCTCGAATAGCCAAAGGAATATTGAAAAAGAAAGCCATAGTTGATGGCATCACAATTCCAAATTTTAGTTCTATTACAAAGCTTTCATCATCAAGACTGTATGGTACTGGCACAAAAACAGACACATAGATCAATGGAACAGAATAGAGAGACCAGAAATAGTCCCTCAACTCTATGGTCAACTAATCTTCAAGAAAGCAGGAAAGAATGTCCAATGGAAAAAAGACAGCCTCTTCAACAAATGGTGTGGGGACAATTGGACAGCCACATGCAGAAAAATGAAATTGGACTATTTCCTTACACTCTACATATGAAAATAAACTCAAAATGGATGAAGGACCTCAATGTGAGAAAGGAATCCCTCAAAATCCTTGAGGACAACACAGGCAGCAACCTCTTTGACCTCAGCCGCAGCAACTTCTTCCTAGGAACAATGCCAAAGGCAAGGGAAGCAAAGGCAAAAATGAACTATTGGGACTTCATCAAGATCAAAAGCTTTTGCACAGTAGAGGAAACAGTTAACAAAACCAAAAGACAACTGACAGAATGGGAGAAGATATTTGAAAATGACATATCAGATAAAGGGCTAGTATCCAAAATCTATAAAGAGCTTAGCAAACTCAACACCCAAAGAACAAATAATCCAATCAAGAAATGGGCAGAGGACATGAACAGACATTTCTGCAAAGACATCCAGATGGCCAACAGACACATGAAAAAGTGCTCCACATCACTGGGCATCAGGGAAATACAAATCAAAACCACAATGAGATACCACCTCACACCAGTCAGAATGGCTAAAATGAACAAGTCAGGAAATGACAGATGCTGGTGAGGATGTGTCCCACCTACACTGTTGGTGGGAATGAAAGCTGGTGCAACCACTCTGGAAAACAGCATGGAGGTTCCTCAAAAAATTGAAAATAGAGCTACTTTATGACCCAGCAATTGCACTACTGGGTATTTACCCTAAAGATACAAATGTAGTGATCCAAAGGGGCACGTGTACCCGAATGTTTATAGCAGCAATGTCCACAATAGCCAAGTTATGGAAAGAACCTAGATGTCCATCAAGAGATGAATGGATAAAGAAGAGGTGGTATATATATACAATGAAATACTATGCAGCCATCAAAAGAAATGAAATCTTACCATTTGCAACGACATGGATGGAACTAGAGGGTATTATGCTTAGCGAAATAAGTCAGTTGGAGAAAGACAACTATCATATGATCTCCCTGATATGAGGAAGTGGAGATGCAACAGGGGTGGGGGTTAAGGGGATAGGAAAAGAAAAAATGAAACAAGATGGGATTGGGAGGGAGACAAACCAAAAGAGACTCTTAATGTCATAAAACAAACTGAGGGGGGTGGGGGGGAGGGGAGTTGGGAGAGGGGGGTGGGGTTACATTATGTGTTTAAATTAAAAATAAAAGAGTATATAACATCACATCATACCTATTAATTTACCTACAACAGAAATTAAACTTAAATAAAGCAAAAACTATCAAAACCAAAAAAAAAAATTCTCTCCAGGATTAGGAGGTTTCCATTACAAATTTTTTAAAAGTTTCATACCTTTTTTTATAGAAATAAAAGAAACCTGACATATGTTTTCTCAAAATAGACCTATAATTTGATAGGCTAAGATTTGTTGATTAAGGAAATTATATTATCTCTTCTTCTCAATAAAACAAGGTGGATTATACTAGATACATCCAGAGTTTTCTCACTGATGTGTGTTCACAGAGCCAGCTTGCCTATGTTGGAGTGGGAGAGTCTTCCTTAGCTTGTTCAGTTCTTTAGGAGAGAGTATATATTGATGAGAGCAAGACATACCAGTGTGGGCTTTATTTGCTAAAAATTTATAACAAGTAAAAACTAAAAGAACTAATATAATTTCCTCCTAAAAGGAACAATTGCTACCCACAGTGTAGTGCTGATTGCTATAGGTCAGCTACGTAACTGGGACAAGACATAATTTGGAGTTAATATGCATTTTTTGTTCTGTTTTGTTTTCTACTCCAGTCTCCACCAATTGAAATGTGACTGTTGCTATTATTTATGCTCTCTGTTTATCTTCTACTTTCTCCAATTTGTGTCTGATTTGAAAGAGGAGGCTAGCCCTCCTTCCTCATACAACAGCTTACAGATGCATAGAACCATGTACTACTTTTCCAAACCTTGCTTTCAATGTTATTTGTTTATTCATGAATTCATTTATCAAACCCTAGCTGAGCATCCACTATGTGGAAAGGCACTGGGTTTACTACTGGGGTTATGACAGTCCTCAGAGAAAAGCAAGCAAGTTCTTTTTAACAAATGTCACCATAAACATAATCTCAGAGTGCTCGGGAAGAACTTAGGGAGACCCTCTGACCCATACCTGGAGGTGAGGGAAATGACTTCTCTGTCCTTCTGATTCTACAACAAAACTGTAAGACACCTTTGGCCTTCCCTCATTGCATAGAACAAGAAACTGAATTTCATAGAATTCAAGAGACCTCTTTTTCAATCATTCACACAGCAACAAAAATGTGATGGCCTGTTCAGTATCAGGCACTGTTCTTGGCATAGAAAATAGAGTCATGAGGAAAAAAGATAAAATTCCTGTGCTCAGAGTTATTACATCTTATTGAGAGAGGAAAGGTTCAAACAAATGCATCTATAACATATAGGATGTTAATTGGCCCTAAAGAGAAAGCTAAAACAAGTGAAGATGTATATAGAGTAATCTTGGTTACCGGCAGCAAGCAGCGATCACTATCTTATGAAGACTAGTCATGGAAGGTCTTTCTAATAAATGACTGAGATTAATTATAACTGAGACCTGAAGGAAGTGAGGCAATTAATCTTCTAGAGGAATAGGGTTTTCCAATTATGCTTAATGTGTTTGAAGAACAGCAATGTGATTGTTATGACTAACATAAGGAAAGAAGTAAAAAATAGATCAGATTGGGCCCTACAGAGCATGGGTCAGATTTTGGATCTGACACTAAGTATAACTGAAGCTTTGAGCAGAGCCCTGATTTCTTTTTTCACTTAGGTTTTGAAAGGATCATTCTGGCTGTGCTGATAAGCCAATAAGCAGCAAGGAAAAGGATGGGGGAGTTCATTCAGAAGGCTATTTAACAGATATGACTGTGAAGGTCATGGACTTGGGCAGAGTAGCAGGATGGGGGAGGTAAGAAATGACCTGATTCCAGATTCAGTTTGGTGGTAGAGTCAACAGGATTTGCTGATGGATTGAATACAAGATATGGAAGAAAGAGAGGGGTCAGATGTCTCTTAGAATGATGAACAGAACAGACAGGGGCCTGACCTCAGGGAGTTTATCTACTGTTGGGGTAGGCAGCCAATAAACTTGCAAACAAATACATGTGATTACAGTTTGTGGAAAGTACTAAAAAGGAAACAACAGAATGCTGTGCTATGGAATAAGCAGGGCTTTCTGCTTTCAGTAGGGGAGTGAGGGACCATCTCTCTGAGGAGGTGGTATATTTAAGCTAAAGACAGAATGAGAAGGGGTCCTCCATACAAAGATGCAGGTATAGAATGTGCCAGGTGGAGGCTCCAGTAAACACAGTTCTCATGGCTGCAAAGCGGGAAAACCAGAAATTAAAGCAGTCTGCCCAACTCTTAAGCCTCTGTTGTTTTTTTGTTTTGTTTTGTTTTTCCCCTACTCTTACATGTTCTAGCACCATGGTTTCCAAGGTATGATCTCCAGACTCCAGAATTCCCTGAGACGTTTTCAGGGGGTCCCCCAGGCCAAAATTCCTTTCATACTAATGCTAAGCCATTATTTTTTCTTTTTTATACTAATTCTTTTACAAGTCTACAGTGTTTTCCACAGGACATATGATATGGCAACAGATTGAATCCAAAGCCGATGTGAGCATCCAGCTGTCTTCTATTGAGCCAGATGTTAAAGACATCTAAAAACATGGAAAGCAATGCCACTTTTGCCATTAAATTATTTTGGTTTTGTAAAACAGTTCTTTTTCATAATGTTTTTATATTTACACAAAAAGAAACTATTAATATTATCTTCAACAAATTAATAGCTATTTTTTAAGTTGCTCAGTATTGATTTTTAATGGTAAATATCCGTAGATATAACTCACAAAAACAAAAGTTACTTGGAACCTCCATAATGGAGGTCCCATATGGATTCCTCCGATTCCATATGAATTCCATATGGAATCCTCCATAATTTTTTTTGAGTGTGAAGGATTCTTCATTCTCTTAATGATGGTTATTAAGGAGGGTATGTATTACATGGAGCACTGAGTATTATACTCAAATAATGAATCATGGAACACTACATCAAAAATTAATGATGTACTGTATGGTAACTAATATAACATAATTAAAAAACAAAAACAAAAAACAGTGTGAAGGATCCTGAGACTAGAAGCCTGAGAACTGCTCTTCCAGCATTAATGTT
The DNA here is from genome assembly GCA_003697995.1 of Taxidea taxus jeffersonii. Lineage (NCBI taxonomy): Eukaryota > Metazoa > Chordata > Mammalia > Carnivora > Mustelidae > Taxidea > Taxidea taxus. The sequence continues at coordinate 35,300 of RCUC01096439.1, read as the reverse complement.
AAAACTCTCCAATTTGTACTTAGTCTCTAGACATAAAATCCCCTTTGTATCAAGAATTTTCCTTAAAACTTAACAGTAAGAATTGTGAGCATTAACTGCATGTTTTCTACATTTTAGGCATGCCCTAAATGCTTTACAATATTTTTACTAGTTTAATCCTCTCAAATAAACCTATGAAATGGGTGCTTTTATCATATCCATTTTATAGAGAAGAAGCCAAAGAATGAAGACATGAAAACCTATCCTGGGTCAACTTATACCAGCTCTAAGTGGTAGTAGAACTGGGATTGGGACCCAATACCATTCCTAACCATCAGTGATAATTTAAATTGTGTGAACAAATAAATGAAGATTTAGCTTTAATACTACATAAACCCCGCTTGCAGGGGATCACAGGAGCTCTGTCTGGCTGGAGGATCCATGTCAGGCAAGATGGTGCCTGAAGTATCATTGACAGGAAAAGTGGGAAGCAGGTAAAAGCCTTGGGCTAGGAGCTCCGAGCAGCAAGCTAAGGACATTCAACCTCTGCCATCAAGTCCCACAGGAAAGCATGAGTCAGGACAAGAGTCCAGGCCACAAGGTTCACATTTGTGTGGATACTAGAGACAAAGCAAGGGAAGGAGTGAACTCAATCATCTCTCAGCACAGTGGCTCCCTGTCCCTCTGACTCTTCCCCAGACATCATCTCTGCAGGGGAAGGCTTGGTTGAGATTGGAAAATTTTCCTTCTCTCCCTCCACCTCACCCAAACAAGAGTGAATGAGTGAGCAAGAGGATTCCAGACAAATAATAGGAGAAAGGCTGGAGTGCCCGTGACTCAACTTTATTTACTGAAGGAGTCAAGGTTCATAGGTGGACCACCTGGCTTAACGGCGTCAGGTTAGGGAAAATACCCACATCAGGATAAATTTTACAATAACACACTTTACCTAGTAGATTAAACAATCATACATGATTGGTAGATTTTAGCTTCAAGTGTCTAAATTAAGTCATACAAAAATTCATAAATGCACATTTATTAAAATCAAGTATGAAGACCAGAAGCAATAAAGGATAAAAATTGAATTATATTTTACTGAGCATAAATATAATTTATAATGAGATCTGAAAAATGGTATTTAAAGCTTTTCTGCTTAGCAGAATGAGATATAATTTCCACTTTCTAGATAATGTAATTACAAGGTGAATGGGAACTTCTTATATATGAGAACCCAGAGTCTCATCTGTCACAGGCCACATAACCTCTTTCTCTTTCTCCTTGACTAAGATGAGGTCAGACTCACAGAATCTATATTATGCAAATGAAATAATAGAGGAGAGGAGAGGAAACTCAGAGCCTCCTTGGTTTATATTGGAAAGAGATAATGCAATATGAACACTCTCCTTAAGAGGTATTTGGAGCCTTTCGTATGCCCTACCCCATCCCATTCCCATCCCTAACCTACAAAGGCAGGCACCATCTAACTAGTCTTATCAGGTATGTATTCATTCCTAAAAGTATATTGTTTAGCTTGTCGTGTTCTGAACACTAGATGATGGCATCACATTGTGTGTGCTCTTCTGCAACGTGCTTTGGACACTACACACTCAGTTTCTGAGACTCATCTGTGCAGTGGAGTTCATGGATCTTCCCTGTAGTGAAGAATTCTAGCTCAGGCCTCCTGCCTATTTTCTTCGTTCATTCTCCTTTTGACTGATATTTTGGTTGTTGCCAGCATTTTGCTTTACATATGCTGCTTCTGTGAGCCACCTTGGACATGAATCTTAGGGAACACATAGAAGAATAACTTCGGAATGTATGTCTGGGACTAGAACCGCAGAGTTATACAGGGTGCGTGTTTTCAGCTGCACTCCATAATGTCATTTTTGTAATCAATTACTGAGAGAAATGAACTAAAATCTCCACAGTGATGATGAATTTTAAAATTTCTCTTTGCAGTTCTAGCAATTTTGGCTTTATAGCTTTAAAATGAGAGATGATTCCCTTCACATTTATTGTGAATTTGTGAATAATGGTATGTTTGAATTTATTTATACTGCCTTATATTGTCTTATTTTACTTTTTCTGTGGACTTTTCCCCCCTTTTCTAGATTTCTCTCTGATTTATTGGCATTATGGTGTATTTCACTGTTTCTGTTGTTAAAAAATGAGATGCAATTATTTCTCTCCTTGTAAGCAAATCCCTTTGGTAATAAGACTGTATTTCCTTCTATCAAGAGGTCAAAGAGAAGCTAATGCCAGTTCTAAGTCTAGACTGGGAGTCTGCAAACTATAGCCACTGGCCAAATCTGACATCTGTCTATTTTTGTAAATAAAGATTTATTGTAACAAAGCCGCACTCATCCATTTACAAATTGGCTACGGATGCCTCTTGGCAAAATAGCAGAGTCCAGCAGTTGCAACTCTTGAGTGGTATGGCTTGCAAAGCCTAAAATATTTACGATGTGGGCCTTTTCAGAAAAAGTTTGCCTACCCCTGGTCTAGAGCTTTCATTTATTCTGTCAGAACTTGTCCAGTTGCCCCGTGAACAAGAACAAGCTAGTCCACTGGAGGATGAGAGTCCACGTGGAGCCAAGATGAGTTTTCCTGCATAAGTCCAGTTCAGATTAGCCAGCTCCCAGAGGCCAAGCACCTGATGACATTGCATAGATGATTCCACTATCCCAGATTAGCAGAACTGCCTGATGAGCAGTACATGGGCTCATGAGTAACAATACATGATTATTGTTTAAGGTGCTAAGTTTTAGGATAATTTGTTACACATTTAATACAAAGTGTTTGGGATCTTTTTTTTTTCTTTAGTTTCATTTCTCCCTCTAGATAAGATTTTTATTCTGTTAGTGCTCACTCTAAAAACTTTAATGTGCAAAGGTTAAAGTAAATCATCATTTTTTCCTTCTTCTTAAATAACGCAAAGACCTCGCATGACTAACTCTGATCAGCTGTTCTCTGTTTACATGCTATTACTGTACAGAATTTTGGTTCCAATTTATTTATTTAATTTTATAAATTAATTATTGCTATTATTTTATACTATTAGTTTTTGCCTAGATGTACTCATATATTTGTCTATGTCTTGGCTCACTATTCCTTCTTGCACCTCAAAGTTTCAATCTTTGTGAATGTCTTTTGTAAGAGTTGGTTATTAGCACATTCTCTCAGTTTTTTCCTAAAAGTATTTAATTCTACCCTTATTATTAGAAGATACTCTTATGAAGTATGTATTTCTGGATTCATAGTTATTTTCTCTCAATACCTTGAAGATATTATTTCATCTTTCATATGTAGCTGCTTTCACTTTAATAATAATTCATCTAGAAAATCTGTCTTTGCTCTCCATATGGATAATCTGCCTTCTCTCTTTTTGTCTTTGTCTTCTGTGATACCACATGTATTTGTAGATTTCTTTTTTACGTTATTTATACTCTTCAGCATTTTCCATTTTCTGAAATAAAGACTGTTTTTTTTTAATACATTTGAAATGTTTTTGGACACTAACTCATCACATATGGACTCTCTCCGGCTGCTGTTATGTGTTTCTTTTACAACATCAGATAGACATATGTCAAGTTGTTCACTCTCTTCCATTTCATTCATTCTCATTCTTAGACCTTCTAGTAGTTTTTCTGTCTGAGAAGCATTTTGAATATTTTTTCTATCTTCTTGCTAATGGATTCTTTCTCTATTTATTAAATCTGAAATTTCAGTGCTCCATAACATCCGGTACCATGCAATGTCTATAGAAATACTTTAAAATTGTGAAAAGAATATGTTAATAAATACATGAATCAATTTGTGGACATAAAGTTGATGTTGGATGATAGAGGCTCTGAGCTGATGAGTTGAGGATTTCTGAGGGTTTTGGAATTCTAATAAGAATCAGCACATTGGGACGCCTGGGTGGCTCAGTGGGTTGAGCTGCTGCCTTCGGCTCGGGTCATGATCCCAGCGTACTGGGATCGAGTCCCACATGGAGCTCCCTGCTCATCAGGGAGCCTGCTTCTCCTCTCCCCTCTCTGCCTGCCTCTCTGCCTACTTGTGTGATCTCTGTCTGTCAAATAAATAAATAAAATATTAAAAAAAAAAAAGAATCAGCACATTAACCAAGCATAGCCATAGACACAGGTTGCTTTTACCTGAAATATATGTGAGTGATGGTGTGATGATTTCAAGGGAAATCTTTATGAAGGTATGTATTGCTGAATTAATAAAAATTTGTGGCCCTTCTCCCAGTCATCAAATAATAAAAATGCAAGTATTATTGTATTTGTGTAATATTTTATATTATTGAAAACAGGCTCTACTTAAAAGATTGAAAACACTAACATCAACATAGCATGCTGTGATCATTATTACAAGTGAATCTTAGTAGTGTATGAATTTATTGAAGAGACTTAAAGCTAAATCTCCTTTCTGGTCATCTATACTCACAATTAAAAGAATGACTGGCCTACATCATTCCCTAGAGGGAGTGATCCCTCTTAATAATGCAACAATGGCCAGGCAGGTTGCTCTCTTAACCTGCCTTTACAACTCATGGTCATTTCACAAGGCATAGCTTCTTTCTCTCCCATTCAGTGTCACACACCACTAAGTCTCCACTGAAACCACCAGAGCATAATGGGCCAAAAAACTGTTCCCATCTTGTAATTTCATACAAAAACCAAGATTTATTCAATCATTTGAATGAACTATTAGTCAATCAAGTAAGGGAGTGTTTAACTTTCAGAATGTTCATAAAAATTAATCAAATGTGATAAAAGGTACGAAAGCACCATAAAAAGAGAAAGGCACTGTAAAAACAAAAGGAATTATTTTCATTATTAAGTTATTAATATTGAAATTGGTAACATTTAATAGCACAGTGAGCACTTGGCATTTGCTTTCTTCCTTTGGGCAATTATAAAAGCTAAGAAAGTAATATTGTGAAGATTTTTTTCCATAATCATTGCAGCATTTTAATTAACACCCTTTCTTTATACATAGAGAACTAATATATCACAGTAGCACTCAGAGAAGTAAGGCCTTATTTGTTTTTTTTAATTTTTTAATTTTTTTTATAAACATATAATGTATTATTAGCCCCAGAGGTACAGGTCTGTGAATCGCCAGGTTTACACACTTCACAGCACTCACCATAGGACATACCCTCCCCAATGAGGCCTTATTTGGTTTTTAACCCTTAGATAATAGCAGGCTCATACACCATGGAAAGGGCAGGGATGGAGCTACAGCATATATTCATGATTCAGAATTTGTGTTATGAAAGCAGGAAAAAAAGTATTCTCTAGGCCAAAGAATTCACATTTGAAAAACTACCGTCCACTGTATGTTGGTGTGTAAGTTGAAGTCAGTACTCCCTGAATATGATATGGGACAATCCACCACAGTCCCCCCCCTTTTTAAATAGAAAATGGGATTTATTTTTACATTTAAAATGAACACAAATAATGTCCAAGAAGTGCATTATATACATAATCAGTAGATTTAGTAAATACAGAAGAATCAAAACCCTGCAGAAAATACATGTTGACTTTCTTCCAGAGCACCTGGCACATACAGGCCATTTTCATTCTCACCAATTCACTGACAAGGCAGAGCTTGCAGTGTGATTGTTCTCAGATTCAGCTGCTTCTACCCCCATGGACTCTCCTCAAAAGCCACAGCAGCAAACCAACAGGATTCACAGTGGCTGGAATAAAATCCCCATTGTCCACATTAGCCTCTGCAGAAGTTTTTGTTGAAATCTCTCCCCAAGGAGTATTTCTGCATTCTGTCTTTGGGTTCATACTCCGTGGTGGTAAATGGATTAACACAGCAGTCTCTGATAGTATGATAGATGAAGTCAGAAAAGCAATTTTCTAAACACCCTTTCCTTACTTGATGGATGCTTCCATTTCCATCTCTTCCCTCGGGGCTCTTTGTGTGCAAAATCTCTCTTCTGAAAGGAGTTTTCCCATGCTATTAGTACCTAGTGGATTTATGATATTCTCTCATGCAAACAGTCTTTCTGCTATTACATAGGTAGAGTCTGCTCTGGTGTTCTATGCAAAATGATATCCTACTTCTCTGATTAACAGCTTCCACTGGATTGACATTTTAAAGTCACTCACTGCTGCTATGAACACTGGGGTGCTTATGGCCCTTCTTTTCACTACATCTATATCTTTGGGGTAAATACCCAGTAGTTCAATTGCTGGGTCATAGGGTAGCTCTATTTTAATTTTTTGAGGAATATCCACACGGTTTTCCAAAGTGGCTACACCAATTTGCATTCTCACCAACAGTGCAAGAGGGTCCCCCCCTTTCTCCACAAGTTCCCCCAAATTTGTTTTTTCTTGCTTTGTCAATTTTTGCCATTCTAACTGGTGTAAGGTGGTATCTCAATGTGGTTTTGATCTGAATTCAAAATGTGGAAAGAGCCAAGATGCCCTTCAACAAACTAATGGATAAAGAAGATGTGGTCCAGGGGAGCCTGGGTGGCTCAGTGGATTAAGCCGCTGCTTTTGGCACAGGTCATGATCTTGGGGTCCTGGGATCGAGCCCTGCATCGGGCTCTCTCCTCGCAGGGAGCCTGCTTCTTCCTCTCTCTCTGCCTGCCTCTCTGCCTACTTGTGATCGCTATCTGTCAAATAAATAAATAAAATCTTAAAAAGAAAAAAAAGAAGATGTGGTCCATGTATACAATGGAATATTACTCAGCCATCTGAAAGGACGAATACCCAGATTTTGCATCAACATGGATGGGACTGGAAGAGATTATGCTAAGTGAAATAAGCCAAACAGAGAATATAAAATTATCTTATGGTTTCAGTTATTTGTGGAACATAAGGAGCAGCATGGAGGGCATTAGGAAAAGGGAAAAATGAAGGAGGAAAAACCAGAATGGGAGAGAATCCATAAGAGACTGTGGACTTCGGGAAACAAACGGAGAGTTTTAGAAGACAGGAGGGGAGGGGGATGCGTGACCCTGGTAATGAGCATCAAGGAGGGCAAATTGCATGGAGCACTGGGTGTTATATGCAAACAATGAATCATGGGACACTACATCAAAAACTAATGATGTACTATTCTATGGTGGCTAACATAACACAATAAAAAAAAATCAACAACAACAACCAAAAAAGCCTGAGACATTATTTGACTCCAAAAAACACTTATTTTCTCCTAATTAAGCCCAAGGGCAGCCAAAACTCATCATCTGCCTGGGGAAGCATTTACCCTCTTAGACATTTAGCTGTATCCTATGGTACTCGTTGTTATCACCAGCACCTCAACCAATAATCTTACTTGGTTCCATCATAAACCTCAGCAGGGGCCAGGGTATGCATTCTGATTACACTAATTAGCATGCATTTCTCCTCTTTGAAGCCTCTCCTTTGTACCTGGAAGCATCTCCATGCCTGTGATGAATGAGAAAGAAGCTGTCAAGAACAATGAACAAAGACATCAAATTTGGGAGGGTGGAGTTTTTGGCAAACAGTCCAGGATTTAGGTGTAAGGTGGAGAATTTTAAGGTAGTTATCATACAGCTAAACTATTTTCTTTTTCCTCTCACTTGTCCTCACCTTCTTTATTTAAAAAAACAAAAATAAATACAAAAACAAAACTCTGGTAGCGGAGAGTTGAGAAGAGGGTTTAGGTGCTTAAAAAGAATTTAAGATAATGAGCAAGTAACAAAGGAACAAACTCTCTTTTGAAATTTGGGGAATACCTGAAACAGCTTCTAGTTGAAGGTTTTTGAGAACAATTTCCTTTCTGGCAACAGTCCCCTCACCAACCGGCCATTGGAGGGTGTAGTTAGGTGACAGAATACAGACAGCAGATGCTGAGGACAACCCCTTCTTAAATTTTCCCGTAATCTCACAAATGGTGAGAAAGAGATCCAAAATTTCATACCCATACATGGGATATGGAAATTTATCGAAGGTGAGAGCCATTACCCAACAGCAATTTCCTTAAAAAGGTGAAGAGGGGCACCTGGGTGGCTTAGTGGGTCAAGCGTCTGCCTTCAGCTCAGGTCATCCCAAAGTCCTAGGATGGAGCCGGGCATTGGGCTTCCCTGCTCAGCAGAGAGCCTGCTTCTTCCTCTTCTGCTCCTCCTACTTGTGATCTCTCCCTCTCTGTCAAATAAATAAATAAATAAATAAAATCTTAAAAAAAAAAAAAAAAGAAAGAAAGGAAAGAAAAAAGTGAAGAAACTTACACTGGAAAGAGTGTGGTATAACAGCCACTGGCTAGGGATTGAGGAGCTGAAATCTTTTAAGTACGGATAGAGCACAGAGTTGAGGAAGGAAACCACATCCTCCCCTTGCCAGAGCGGTCACCATGGAGGATGCCGGGGAAGAGGACACATCATGTGTTACGTTAGTAGCAGACACCGTGGGGATGCTGTCAGGGACCACAAGCTCACCTTGATTAATCCCTGCAGTAAACTTCTCCTGCATTCCCAATGCCATCTCTGAAGGAGGAAGGCAGAGTAGAAACTTGAACTGACAATATTTTAACCTACATTGAAACTGGAATTAGTCAAGTGGACTGGATGGCTTGCCGGCTTCAAGACAGACTATGCAATGCAAAGTGTGATCAAATTGAGTTGTAGGAGGAAAGGTCACCAGAGCCCTCTGGACTGTAGTAACTGAAATTTAAGATGCTAAAATTTATGTTTCTTTGACTTCTAAAGAACATAATAGGTTACCAGGATGAAATCAAATAGTTGGTCCTTTTAGGAAAAATGTATTCAATGTGGAGGATTAACAAGAGAATTTTAAGAAAGCGTATTCAAATGTTTGTCATTTCTAAAGAAATGGTAGATTCTAAAGAGGTAAAATCTGTACGAAAGCCAAAGGAAACAGGACCTGGGACCGTTTATCACTGAAAAAGTTATATACTAGAAGACTTTTTTTTTTAAGATTTTATTTATTTATTTGTTAGAGAGAGAGAGAGTGAGCACAGGCAGACAGAGTGGCAGGCAGAGGCAGAGGGAGAAGCAGGCTCCCGACGAGCAAGGAGCCCAAAGCGGGACTTGATCCCCGGATGTTGGGATCATGACCTGAGCCGAAGGCAGCTGCTTAACCAGCTGAGCCATCCAGGCGTCCCTATACTAGAAGACTTTTAAGAGCTGATCCCAGGAGAGCAAATTCCCATGAATTTTTGGACAATTTTGATACAAATTAAGCCTGATCTCAATGGAAGGAAAAGTACTAGCTTCGGAATGGAGAAGAAATAATGATGAATTAGTAATGGATTGTGAAATCTTAAAATGCCCAAGTCTACACTTTGCCTAATTTTTACCTTGTATAAGTACACAATCCTGTCACAATACAGTTTATGTGCTTCAGCTGACTCCCTAGCAACTCATGGAAAATGGCAGAATGATGTTCCATCAACCCAGACAGAGGATATTTGCTAGGGGGAAATTATATTGATGCCAGAGAGAAAATTCTCAACGGCAAAGCCAGTATCTTCTCTTTCCATACTTCTCAGGATCACATTTTATTGAATATTATCATTTCACCTTTGGCTACCAGGGAAATATTAGGTTTCCAGCATCTTTTCAGTGAACTGTGGATAGTGGAAGAATAATTATTTGAAAATCATTTTAGCTCTGGATTTAATAACTAGACTCTGTTTTTCAACATGTTATATTAGAAAAGCAACTAGAATTTACCAGCTAGTCTTTTTTAAGATCCTAATTCCAAAATTGAATGCAGCTGCTTGTTTTTTATTGTCTTGAATATTCTGGGTTTTTTCTATGTATTTTAATATTTTTTGTTTTCTGAAAACAAAGGAATGGATTGAGTGAAATAAATCCAAGATCGTTACCTCAAATGAACTTCAGTTCAGACATTTCTGGCAAGTTAATGTCATCTGGTACTGAAATGTTAAATTTACAAAACATGGTAAGAAAATTTTAGTCTGCATTGCACTCTCTCTCTCATTGGAAGGTAAGAACAAGTTCTTCAGGTACTATTTTATATCCCAAGGTTGCTTTTCTGCTTTGGCCTGTGAAAAAGTACAAGCTAAAAAGTTACTATGGAATATTATTCAGCCATCAGAAATGATGAATACCTACCACTTGTATCGACATGGATATAACTGGAGGGAATTATGTTAAGTGAAGTAAGTCAAACAGAGAAAGATAACTATCATACGGTTTCACTCATATGTGGAACAAAAGCAATAGCACAGAGAGCCATAGGGGAATGGAGGGAAATCCAGAGGGGAGAAATCAGGGAGGGAAATGAACCATGAGAGACTATGGACCCCAAGAAACATTCTGGGGGTTTCAGAGGGGAGGAGGGGGGATAGTGGGGTAACAGGTGATGGGTATTAAGGAGAGCACATGCTGTGATGAACACTGGGTATTATACCTAAGTAATGAATCATGGAACACTGCATCAGGGACTAATTGTGTACTATACAGTGGCTAATTGAACATAATAAATAAAATAAAATAAAATTAAATTAAATTAAAAAACAGAAAAAAGAAAAAAAAAGCCTTTGGCCTGGGCACACTTGAACACGTTTCCAGTCCTTACATGGAAACTATTTCAAAATACTAAGAAATCTTTCCCACCATAGTACTTACTCTGAATGGCACCCTCCCAGTCAAAGTAGGCTCAGCATCCAAAAGAGCATGGCAGAAAAACAAAATACTAAATTAACTTAATCACCAACCCTTTCAGATATAGTTCATGAGTGTTTGAAAAATTAAAATCACAAAGAATTTTTCAAAGAAGAAGCATCTTCATCACTTATGTTTGTTTTCAAGGCCTTAACATGGGGTTAGAGTGCTAAATCAGTGCTTTGTAATGGCACTCACTGATAACAAAGGGAAGATGAAGTTCAAGGAGAACTCAAAACATGACGAGTCACTGGTAAATGACAAGGTTTCCAGAGGGCATCTGACCTCTTGGCAAAGGGAGCAGCTTCAGTTGTCGGGGACTCAGGCTCCTTGTCCCTTCTCCTTCATTCTGTCCTTATCTCTACTTTCACCTCCTCTAGCTGGAACAAAAGCAGCTGCTCCCAATTGGGCTTCCTGTCCCCAAGCTCTCTTCCTTCTAATCCACTGTATAGCTTGTTTTCCCAAAAAGCTATTAATTTAGATTTAGAGTCTTCATGGCACTGTCTCAAGCCAAACCTCCCTACAAACTAAGCCCCACAAAGGTGAAATTAAAGGGCCATACCCACAGACAGCTAGTCCATTCATTGAGAAGTTGCAATGGCCTCTGTTAGATCTAGTGCTACATTATCTCCTCATTCAAGTCTCTCTGCATGCTCTCACCCACTCTCTTATCTCCAGTTTCACTTTCCTGTGATCTCAGCTCCTTATCCCTGACATTCCTGCTTTTCTATACTGTAACCCCCATCCAAACTTCCCCAGACACAGCTGATAATAAATAATTGGTAAAAATATTCTGTTTATTAACATCACGGGATGACTTGAATTCAGCTTCAATGCAGGGCGGAATAACCCATGCTCTAAATTTCAAGTGACAACAAATCACATCTAAAAGTCTTTATGCTTTCCTTATTTTCAATGGAAACAAGATATCCTTACTATAATATTACAATTAACCACCCCCATACTCTTTAGAATCCAGGCAAATAATTTCTTACCAAAATTGTGAATATTAACTAGAAGTTTCTGTTCTGTAACAGGAACCATGTATCTGAAAACTCCAGAGAACTAATGTGATTAATGTAATAAAGTTTATTTCAATTCAATAAAGGTTCACTGCTTACTACATGAAAATGATTGTCCTAGCCAAACTGGAGAATACTAAGATGGCTAAGATACAGCTTCTGTTCTTTGAGAGTATAAAAGCAAATGGAAGAAAGAGATACACACATAAATATTAGTTAATACATAAGCTGGAGGAGAAGAGAGATGAAGGAGAGATTTATTTTGGCTGAGCAGAGCACTTAAGGATTCTTAAAGGAAGCAGGATTTGAGTCGGCCTTAAAGGATTTGCAGGATTTTTTAAGGTAAGGCAGTCCAGCAGAGGCAAATTTGAGCATGTTTCCCAGTGTCACATCATATGGTTGACTCTTTTGTTAAGTGTCTTTCTCCTCTACCTAAATATTAGCACCTCTAGAATTGGGATCATAGCTTACCCATTTTGCAATATTACAGCAACATATTTTGTTAGTTTTTTAGCAAAGGCCTGATACATTACAAATTGGCAGTAAATATTCATTGAATTAATTAATCAATTAATAGTTATTAGGCTCCTACACGATTTTAATGCCATAAGTCTCTAACATGAGTTGCCTCATCAAGAGTCATTAATGATGTACCAAAAGCCATGTTCAAATATTAAAAATTCAAATAGAAATCATATCTGTTATCTCTGTGAAGGCTACGTGATTCCACATTGTTTTTGGTATTTAATGGGAGTAGAGTCACGGTTCTTAGGAAAAACAGTGTACTGGGCACCAGTAATATAAGACTAAGGAAAACCAGTGCCTTATAAATTGGACAATATCTTTTTTAGGCCAGACTCATCTAGACTTTACTGCTCAGTGAAGAGTCTCATTCATCCTGGTTGAGGGGCTGTGTGAGGCAACAAAAATGCCCTGTGACCTGGTACCTCCTAGGAATCATGTGAGGTTAGGGAGGTATTTGTGATGTTCATTCCAGCCCCAAATAAAGAACTGTCCAAATCCTATTCTTTCATGATCACTTCTACTGGCAGTGTTCCCCAAAGAGAAAAGTATATATAAAGAACATTTTTAGGTCAAAAACAGAATATTGCTTTCCTAACAGGTATATGAGAGCTCAGTGACTTGCAGTTCAAGGCCCTCTCCTAAGTTGTGCTGGAGGACATGGTCTTGACTTGAGATAATAATGGGGCTTCCACATCAGGGAAACTCAAATCAAAACCACATTGAGATAGTACCTTATACCAGTTAGAATGGCCAAAATTAACAAGACAGGAAACAACATGTGTTGGAGAGGATGTGGAGAAAGGGAAACCTCCTCACACTATTGGTGGGAATACAAGTTGGTGCAGCCACTTTGGAAAACGGTGTGGAGATTCATCAAAAAATTAAAAATAGAACTACCCTATGATCCTGCAATTGCAGTACTGGGAATTTACCCAAAAGGTACAGATGTAGTGAAAAGAAAGGCCATATGTACCCCAATGTTCATAGCAGCAATGTCCACAATCGCCAGACTGTGGAAAGAGACAAGATGCCCTTCAACAGACAGATTAATAAAGAAGATATGGTCCATATATACGATGGAATATTACACAGCCATCAGAAAGGATGAATACCCAACTTTTGTATCAACATGGACGGGATTGGAGGAGATTATGCTGAGTGAAATAAGTCAGACAGAGAAAGTCAATTATCATATGGTTTCACTTACTTGTGGAGCATAAGAAATAACATGGAAGACATTAGGAGAAAGAAAGGGAAAGTGAATTGGAATAAACTGGAGATAGAGACAAACCATGAGAGACTGTGGACTCTGTGAAACAAACAGGGTTTTGGAAGGGTAGGGAGGGGAGTGCGGAGATGGGTGAGCTTGGTGGTGAGTATTAAGGAGGGCATGTATTGCATGGAGCACTGGGTGTGCATAAACAATCAATCTTGGAACACTGAAAAAATTAAATTTTTTAAAAAGAATGGGCTTCCAAATCTTTGCCTTTGCTCTAAATTCTAAGATCAAGTTATATTTTTGGGGGGCGGGGAGATCTGTAAGGTAATCTCTGACATACTATTCAGGTGAAGATTTCTAGGGGATGAAAAAAGGAAAGAAACTTGTTAGGTCTGTGCCAAAGATCCACCAAATCTTTGGCACAAGATGCTCAGTGAGACTCTGCGCATCTCAGATTTTTTCTTTGGATTTTTTTATATCCACCAAAGAAAAAATAGAGTGTAGCAGCCAAGTTGCTGATCTTTAAAAAATATTGACAAATGCAGCCTCATGAAATGTTCTAGACTCTGACCAATGTATCAACTCTTTCTCCATCAAAGGAGGGAAGTTAACAAGAGTATAGTTGTGGTAGGAGGAGACCAAGGTGCCTATTACCCCTACCATACACATCACGTTCATGTGCTTGAAAACATGTTCAATTATGTTTGTCTTCTATAATGTGCATTTTTATTCATTCATTCAGGAAATATTTATCAATTATGTTTATGTGCTAAGCATTCTAGTGGACACTGAAGATACAATAGTGAATAAGAATCAAGTTCCCTGTCTTAATGGCATTTGTTGTCTACTGAGGGATGAAGAGAAGCAAACTGGTGGTTATAGTACAACTTAAAAGGACTGTGATAAAGTACAGATGGTAGTGGGGAAAAGAACATGAGTCTAGAATCGATAGCATGGGAATATCATTTCTCATGGCTAAGAAAACTGCAGAGGAAAAGTTTGAGTCCAGCTGATACTTGAAGGACAAGCAGGAGTTAGTCAGGTGGAGGGGATATCAGTTGTCATTTTGTCAGATCAGCATCCATTCCTCCATCTTCAGGTACAGCACACTGATTTCCTTTGGGGCAAGTACCCCTCCCCTACTTCTGATCCATATGACTTGGACAAGGCTGACCTCAACTCCATACTCCAGGGGTCAGAGCATAGTTCAGATCCCATTCATCAGAGCAGTTCATCCTTTACACACATCTTTTCATGTGACCTAAGCAAGGCCAGTGAGACTGATTGCAAGGGCACATGCCCAAAACCATTTGCAGAGAGGCCCCCCTTGATGCACCAGAGCTGCCAAACTAGCAGGATGTAAGGCAAGAGCTTTGCAAACGTAGGTACAACATCACTGTGTATCTAAAGCACAGGAGAAAGGGTGGGGCCATACATGTACCATCGTCTTTTTTAATCACAAAAGCAAAAGTTTTCTCAGAAGCCCCATTGCAGATTTCTCTTTTGACCTCATTGGCCAGAACCTGGTCATGTGGTCAACCCTACTTGCAAAGGATGCTGGGGAAATAAAGAACAGGATTTTCAGAATTGGCTTAGAACAAATATGGTCCAAGTGCTGGGCAGTTGCTATCCTCTCCAAAAAACAGTGTGTGAAGATATTTTTTAAATCTATGCTCTGTGTATTAATTCTCTAGGGCTGCCATAAGAAATCCCACAGACTGGGTGGCTTCAACAACAGACATTCATTGTCTCACAGTTCTGGAGGCTGGAAATTGGAAATTAAGGTGTCAGCGTGTTTGGTTTCTTCTGAGGTCTTCTTGCTTTGCAGACAGCCACCTTCTCACTGTGACCTCACATGTTCTTCCCTCTGTGTGCGCATATCCTGGTGTCTTTCTGTGTCTCCAAATTTCCTCTTCTCATGAGGACACCAGTCAGATCGGATTAGGGCCACCCTAACTCCCTCTTAAATTAATCATCTCTTTAAAGACCCATGTCCAAAAATAGTCACATTTTGAGGTATTGGGCCAGGCACATATGAAATTTGGGGGACAAAATTCAACTCATAACAATCTATAACATTAATTTGGTCCTGGATATTTATAGAATGTATTTCTACTAAGCAATGGGAGGGAAAATCTTCCTTTCTCACTACATCTTTAAAACATTAAGAATTACCATTTTTAAAAAATCACTTTAAATTTATCAAAGGAAGAGATTCAGTGTTGTGATTTGCATCCCTTTGATTAGCAGTGAAGGCAAACACTTTTCAATGAAGTTACTCATGTAACTTCATCTTTTATTATACCAGGTGCCTCTCAGCCTCACTCTGATTTCAGACATGGCAGTTGCAGGCAGGAGACTGTCATGTGGCGCTCAATGCCCACCATCATCCTGCCTCCAGAACTCCTCTCACTGTGGAATGGTGTATTGGTGGAACTCCTCTCTGCAAACAGGCCTGCCCACTCAGAAGTGTGGGGGATTTAGCAACCCAGGAGCAACTTTCAAACAATGGACTATGGAAGACAGTGAATAGATGCTTTTCCCCAACATCGTTGGGCAGATGAATTTTCATTCTCTGTACTCCTAAGCGTATCCCAGTGGGATTGAGCCTCAGTTACCCAAGGTGGTGGCCAACTCAACTGCATACTATTGTATTGGCTTTTCTTCCTTCCCCATTCAATCTGCTCAGCTCTTCACTTCTGTTTTCTGGGTTAACCCCTCTCCCCCATATAAATCACTATTGCTTGCACAAAAATCCTATTCCAGCCTCTGCTTTCCAGAGGCTAAGGCAACTGTAAACTGTTCTTTGGTTGTACCTTTTTCATTGTTTTCCATGAATGTTTTCTATATCAAGAATATTAGCCTTTTGGGATATTGTCTACAGAGTTGATAAGTTAAGATATTATATCCCTTGAACTTTATGCTGCCCAAGCTGTATCTGAGTTCAAGAGAAAATATTCTTGTTTTTGTCTCAATACTTTAGAAATGTAATATTTAGCAGTATCCATTTCATATTATTGTTTCCATCACAGTTTTAAATTTAGATATCATATTTATACTTCTGTACTATCCTACCTGATATCAAGTGGTTCCCTTTTTAGTGCTGTGTATTGTAGTTTTAGACACAGAGCACCCTTCTGTGTTGTGTTGAGAATATGAACACAATAGGTTCTAAATGTATCTGCTTCTTGCAGTTCATCTGTTTCAGGTAATAGCAATACTCATTCTCCTGTGTGCTCCATTCCCTTTGAAATGCAGCTTTAATTTTGCACTGCTTCAATGCTTTCACTTATTGTCCCTCACAAATGAAGGTCTACTGTTGCCAGAATGAGCTTATATCCCAGGAAGAATAGAGGCGCATTCTGTCAAAATTGCTGGGTTCTTGCCCAAACTTTTAGAGGCCTATAGGCTCAAATAATTCGGAGACTCCTAGAGGTATCATCAGATGTGACCATCAGTCAGTCTTGAGGTGGGAAGTCTTAAACCATTTTACATTGAATTCAAACGTAACAGACCAAGAAGGAGATAGGAAAGGGAACAGCTTATGCAGAGGGAGAGCAGAAAGGAGATAAGAAAGTGAAGCCTGCAGAATTCCTGAGCCAGCCAGGATCCAGCTATAGAGACACTGGATATAATTCCCATGGCCAAAGGAAGGACTTAATAACTGGAGATAGGACTGGACAGGAGCAATGAGGAATGCTTCAGAGGGATTAATTATCCCTACTTATAAAAGTCAAGGGAAGAATCAACATTATTTTACCCTCTCAGATTATCTTTGCTTAAAACTCAGTCTAGTCAATTTCATTTGAAAATAATTAGCAAACATCTGGTGTTCTATGGCTATTTCCCTCCCCATGATATAGATTCTTTTCACTTGGGTGAGCATTAATGGCGTTTCCCCGCAGTGACTGCTCTTTTTCTGAGGAGGATTTCTGTAAGTGGAAACCACAGCTGAATTGGGTGCTGTTTCTTATATAGTAGGGTGATCTATCTTGTTCATCTAGAGTTCCAGTCATAACGTTGTGCGTTCTTTATGCCATTTTAACTGCCACTGATTATGATAATCACAAGTGTGACTCTGCAAATATATTAAATCATTTCAAAGATGTAACAGGCAGGTAATCAATCTTCTACTCACTTTGTTATTTCTTTTTTATAACTTTAACTCTTCTCCTTAATTAACAACTACATATTAGTGTTTTGAGCTGAAGTAGGAGGTACTGAATCATAGATCCCAAAATTATATAACAAAGACCATCTTTGCAATACCAAAAGCCAAATGGAAAGTCCCACTGAACAACTGATTTGAAGAATCTAAGTTAAGAGACAGCATTGATAAGTAGAACTTGTCAAGACAAGTGGAACTCATAGTTGGGACTGCACCTTAAGAGGTTCCCTGAGAGGGCACCTGGGTGGCTCAGTGGTTTAGGCCTCTGGCTTCGGCTCGGGTCGTGATGTCAGGGTCCTGGGATCGAGCCCCACATCTGGCTCTCTGCTCAGCAGGGAGCCTGCTTCCCCCCCACCTCCGCCTGCTTCTCTGCCTACTTGTGATCTCTCTCTCTGTCAAATAAAATCTTAAAAAACAAAAAAGAGGTTCCCTGAGGCCCAGACAGGAGTCTCAGATCCTAGCCTTAAACATGAGAAGGGATAGGAATATCAAGAACTCCAATCCCCTAAAGACTTTCCCCTTTCTTCATGGTCCCTTCCTTGCCTCTTTCCAAAAACAGTTTACAGTGTTAAAAATGATGCAGTTCATATGAGAGATGAAGAGAGCAGAATTAATAGACATTACTATTACCTGGTAGGAGCTAATAACTATAATTGAGCAAAGAGTTTGGCTTAATTCATTGGTAGCCAAAACCAAAAGTACAATATAACCATTGTTATGAGGCGGGGGTAGGGAACCACAAAAGAGCTATAAACTTGTCTGAGGTGACTTCCCCTTGGGATTATATTTGTTTGTGGGAATATTATGTGCCACATTTAGCAACATAATGGAAAATATTGTTCCTTGTAAATCTGAAACACTTCCTTCAATTCCTAAAACCTCTCAGGCTTCTGTCTCACTGAATATCACCTGCTGCTAATGGAAATCCTGAATGTCCAGGTTAACATTTTGCATTTGTTTCCACAAGGTCCACAGGGTATTCAGACAAAATTTTAATCTAATTTTTTTTTATTTGAAAGTGCCCAGACTACAGATGTTGCACAAATTTGAACTAGGTAAGGTCTAGGTCACTGGTTACTAAAGCTTAGGGCAGACTTATTTCTACTCAGAGCCAGACCTAAGACAGATGTTTCTAGTCACTGAGTTATGTTAACGGGTAGATGCCTCCAGGCCACTCTTCCACTAGGGAAACAGTAGTGTTGGCCTGTGGTTGAAGCTGTGGAATCAAGAAGGGAGCAGAGGTAATTATAGAGTTGGGGCGCCTGGGTGGCTCAGTGGGTTAAGCCTCTGCCTTCGGCTCGGGTCATGATTTCAAGATCCTGGGATCGGGCCCCACATCGGGCTTTCTGCTCAGCAGGGAGCTTGCTTCCTCCTCTCTCTCTGCCTGCCTCTCTGCCTACTTGTGATCTCTCTCTGTCAAATAAATAAATAAAATCTTTAAAAAAAAATAAAGAGGTAATTACAGAGTTCCCTGCATTCACAGTAGTAAAATCCCCCCACCTTCAACAACAGAAATGGCATGTGTCAGCAGAGACCCTGTGCTCAGATGTACAACTGAGCTGAGACTGGGGAGCAGCAACAAAAAAAACAGACCCCTAAAAACTTTACTTTGCTGTACCTTTCAACTACTTGCTTCAACTCGTCACTTAACTCACCTGACTTACCTGCTTCTGATGATGCTGCCTCCTGAAGTGGAATAATTTCAGGGGTTTTTTCTTGAATTACTTCTTATACCTGGTTTTCCCTCATACCTTCCTTCTTTTTTTTTTTTAAAGATTTTATTTATTTATTTGACAGAGATCACACAAGTAGGCAGAGAGGGGAGGGGAGAAGCAGGCTCCCTGCTGAGCAGAGAGCCCGATGCAGGACTCGATCCCAGGACCCTGGGATCATGACCCGAGCCGAAGGCAGCGGCTTAACCCACTGAGCCACCCAGGTGTCCCCATACCTTCTTCTGATGCTTGTTTCTGCTTCTCTCATTCTGAGTTCTGGATTCTTTTCTTGATTGCAATTTGCATTAGCCAATTTAGGTAAACACTCGATCAGTCCAACACAATCCCAAAGACCCTGCACGTAGGTGCAGGCCCTTAGGTCCATTATTCCTGTTAACTCACCTGCAGAATCAGGGAAGGAACAAATCCAAGCTGGGAATGATAAGGTCCACCATTGGACAACTCTGGGACCTTGAGAGAAAGGCAGGTCTGCAGAGTGAAAACTTGATCTTGTAAGAAGCCTGGTCCTGTGGATGAGATCCAAACAGAGAGATCACAGAGAAGAAAAAAATAAAATAAAATTGAGGTACACAAGGATGCCCCTGAGTCTTTCCTGGGAATGGCATATTCCGCTATAAAAGAGACAATTCAGAGCAAGAGCCCACTAATCCTGTGTGGGATCCTACGTCCTGGAATAGAGGATACTGACAATTCTAAGTTCCATCAACTGCAAGCTGGACCATAGGATCCAGCAATTCCACTTCTGCATATATGCCCCCCATATTAAAAGCAGTGACTCAAATAAATAGTTCTATACCCATGTTCATAGCAGTAATTTTCCTAAGTGCCAAAAGATGGAAGTAACCTAGAATCCATAAACAAATAAATGGATAAACAGAAGATGGCATAGACATATAATGGAATATTATTCAATCTTAAATAGAAAGGAAATTTTGAAACATTCTACAACATAGATGAACTTTGAAGATATTACCTTAAGTGAGCTAAATCTGTCACAAGAGGACAAATCCTGTATGATTTCACGTACATAAAGTAGAATAGTCAAATTCAGAGGGACAGAAAGTAGAAGCATGGTTGCCAGGGGATGTGAGGAGGGAGGAATAGAAAGTTATTTAATGGGTACAGAATTTCTTGGGAAAAGATTAAAAAGTCCTGGAAGTACATAGTGTGTATACTGGAAATACAATGTGTATACATATTGTGTATGTGTGATGGTTGCACAGCATTGTAATTGTACTGAAACTATGCACATAAAAATGGGTAGAATGGTAAGTTATGCAAATTGTAGCACAATTTTAAATAAAGAAAACAGGAGAAAGGGGGGAAAAAGGTGAGTTGGGCCTGGTGGGATGTAAGAGGAGTGAGTGTCAGAGTTGTTGACATCCACCGGGTATCCTAAGGGAAAGTATCATCCCTGAGAGTATAGATGGAGGCTATTGTTGAATCTAACTGTGGGGGGGCAAAAGAAGACAGATAAAAGTTAGCAGCGCTCAGTTCCTTATAAATATTGGCTCAAAGAGCCAGCCATGGGTGAAAGGGTTCCACAAATAATCCAAAGTTGTTGTACTCATTAGAGCACTCTGTCTGATTTGTTCAAATATCTGCTAATGCACTTACAACACACACACACACACACACACGCACACACACACACATTACATGTGTGCTGCTCCTGCATGCCTGTGCAATCCAGAACTTATTTAGCCCTGGAAATTTGCACCCTGTATGCCTTTGGCTCATTTAGCCTTGTCCTTGTCCTTGAGGA
This sequence comes from Taxidea taxus jeffersonii, assembly GCA_003697995.1. Lineage (NCBI taxonomy): Eukaryota > Metazoa > Chordata > Mammalia > Carnivora > Mustelidae > Taxidea > Taxidea taxus. The sequence goes on along the minus strand of RCUC01096439.1, from coordinate 14,241 downwards.
TGCCTATTAAATGCCTGCAGGTATTATGTAAGTGAGTGTGCAGGTCAATGGGAGAAGCAGCACTAGAACCAATCAGCAGTGTCCAGTGCCAATCGAAGCTCATAGCATTTGGCTCCAGGGCCTCCCAAAGATTGTGTTCAGGGATCTTCATATAGGCGAGCAGCAATATAAGACTTTGGCCTCCAAATTTAACCAATACCTGCTCTTCACTTTGACTTCAGCCTCAGCCTTCAGAGAGCCAATATCTGCATGCCTAACTGTTGTGTCATTCCTGGTTTCTCTGCAGTGATGTGTGATCAGTGATCATGAGACTGCACCAGTTACCCTTGGGTCTAATCAATGAATCAACATCAGTAACAAACAGGGACTGCCATTTAGTTGTCTTGTTATTGTCAGAATATTCACTTTCAAATATGGGTAAGCATTTTAGATATAAGTATGATTAAAACTACCTTGTATTTTTTCATTTCTGAGGCTCTTTGAGATTCAGTTGAAGTATAAATATACATTTATGAACACAGAGTAAGCTGCTGCAATAATTAATGGTGATTGTGAACAACATGTTCATTTTCACATAAAAGTAAGTATTTTTCAAATAGTTAAGTAGGGAAATATTAGTTCATGGGATTGCCTTGCTGAAATTTTACCATCATCAACTAAATCATCAAACACAGGAGCTGAGGAGGAATGAAGGCATCACTTCAGTGATCACTATAAGAAAATGAATCAAGTTTGGGCACCTGGTTAGCTCAGCTGGTTAAGTGAATAATTCTTGATTTTAGCTCAGGTCTTGAGATCGAGTGCCACGTCGGGTTCCACAATCAGTGGGGAGTCTGCTTGAGATTCTTTCTCTCCCTCTCCCTCTGCCCCTCACCCTCATGCTCTCTCACTCTCTCTCAAATAAATAAATAAAAATTTTTAAAAGAGAAATAGAAAAATAAATAAATAAATAAATAAAGAGAAATAGACCAATTTGACATCTTGATTGCCATGTCACCTGAAATTGTTGCCTCTACAGGCAGAGTTAGCCACAAAGAACTTTGCTCCTCCTCACTTCGATTGAGAATAAACATTTGTCCACAACCCAAATGTACAGTACAGTGGCCACACATTGCAATTTAGAAGCTGGCAATGCTGAGAAATTACTTTTCCCACACTAAGTCCCAAAATCTTAAATTTCAAGTCCCCAAAATTTGAACCATTAAAAATTTTGTAATATATTATTAAAACATATTATTTTATGATATTCATTCTGTGAAGATTAGGATGACCAGCATGTGCTGGTTTTTCTGCAAAGGAGGGTGTTCCTGGATGTGGGATTTTGTGCTACCATCAAGAAAGTCCAGGGCTCAATGGAATGAATTTGTCACCCTAATGATGGTGATGCAGCCTCAGCCTTGGATTTGATTTCATATTGACTTCAACATTTAGCCAAAAATCTGTATTTGATGTACTTCTGCCACTAAAATCTTGCAGTGTTTGGTAGAAAAACATCTAGTGCAATGCAGGCCTCCTCTCCAGCATAGAAGAACCTAGGAGCCCAGAATGACCAGTTCTGGAGGGAAAGCATAGGGTTATTTAGTGACCCAATAGAATTGATACAGTGTACCCAAACTCCCGGAACCTCGTGGACTGACCCAAAATCCTGGGCCCGAGGTCAAGCCCTGGCATCCATGTACTTCTCAGGTTCAATACTCTTTATTGCCTTTATGGTTTCTATTGTTGACTTCCCTACAGGACAAGGAAACTGCTTATGTTTTTACTTCTCAAACTGCCAGGTACTCCAGTTTTCAGTTACGAGGGTCCCATTCCTTGTTTGAGTCCTTTACATAAACGGGGAGGGGGGGTTGTTTTGTTTTTAAAGATTTTCATTAATTTATTTGAGAGAGAGCGAGAGAGAGCGCACATGAACAAAGGTGGGGGAGGGGTAGAGGAAGAGGAGGGAGGGGAGAAAAGACTCACTACTGAGCAGGGAGCCCAATTTAGGACTTAATCCCAGGACCCTGGATGACCTGAGCATAAGGCAGATGTTTCAACAACTGAGCCACCCCAGGTACCCCTATATAAATGTTTTTGTTAGTTGAAGACAAATCAGTGCATTGTTTTGGAGTCTTTAAACATTGCCTGCATTAATAAGCCAGGACCATTACTCTGCTTTTTTAATATGCTGGAACATAATGCAACAAATCAGTAGATCTGTTCTTGTGCCTGAAACAGCTTCTTATTTATATAAAAGTTATTTGGTTGAAATTCAGTCTTCAATTTGTAGAGAAAAAAGCTGGTCAAATGTTCAATAAGAAGATTAGTCTATATTTTGGGGATTTCAAAAAAAATTCTCTTTCTAAAAAGGAGGAAGGAAGTGGAGGGGATGGTGATAAATAACCAACAATTATTAAGATAATGGTCTTAATGCCTGTATTAATCCATTCAATCTTCACAGTGGCTTTGTCAGTTAATTCCTGTTCTTGTTAGACTCTAAGATTAACTAGCACTGGTACTGATTAGGGGACTTGAGACCACAGTCACAAAGCTAGGAATTGATAAAGCCATGATTCAAACCTAGGTACTTTACTACACTCTTCTTCTATTTTTCATGATGGATAGAATATGGTCTTTAATATTTCAATAGTACAATTTTATAGCTATATTGTGAAAGAATATTTTTGTAATTGTAATTTTCATTTAAACTTCTTTTTTTTCATTAATTAAAAACTAATTTTATTCACGCAAGTCATTCCAAATGAAAGTTAAAAGATTATGAAATAATCTTTAAAAGCTGTATGAGATTCAGCAACCAGCTATTTATGACTTGAATCAATGTCAGTGTTCTTTTAGTGGTAAAGAAGCATATAACCCATCCTACACAGAGGGGTGGGTTGGGGTAGGAAAATGCACAGGGTGGTATGGAAGTAGAAACCAAAGAATCTTGAGGTTATCTGTTTAGAATATTGTTCCATCTAAAAAAAAGAAGAAAATCATAATTGTATTTAAAATGGCTATTCACCCATACTATAATAATGACTAGAAACTTTCCATCTGAAATGAAGGCACAGATCAGTCTTGTAAGTAGCCAACCTCAAAATCAACTACCTGTCACTCTACACTCAAAGATACTTAGCACGACACCAAAGGCACAATGGTCTCTCAGGTCTAGAATTTTCTCATTTTGAATTAGGCTGTTTCACTGCTTGTCTATATTCTCTTCTGTCCGAAACAGTGAAGAGATGCAAGTATCCAAAGGGCTATTTTCCAAGCTTGTTGGGGATATCTAGCCCATACGATGTTAACCTATACAATGCTACTACTGGTCATAAATAGATCAAGATGACTTATCACTATGAAAATTAATAGTAATATCTCTGACTATATTAGAATCTGCTTAAGATGTGCAAAGCACACTCATGACTTCAGTCAAGTCTTGTAACAACCCTGACCATTAGGAGTTATTATCCCCAGCTTGTAAGTAAAAAAAGAGAGAAATAGAAATGCTAAGGATCTCTTCCAGAGTCACACAGTACTTTGATCGCAAATCTAGCACACTTTGCATTATACATAGACTAATAATTAGACATGAACAATCAAAAGAAGAAACTCCTTTGTATTTGGGATATTTGAGGGCATCAAAAGAGGTAACCAATACTGTAGCATAGATCTTATTTCAAAAATGACAAAATGAGATTGAAGGAATCCTGTCATTAATTCCTCCTGCTAATGCTCTTTATTCATCATGAAGACATTAATGAAAACCTTTTGGAAATCTGTATCAAGTCTCTCTGTATTCATTCTCTCTCTCTCTCTCTCTCTCACACACACACACACACACACACACACACACACGTGTGTGTATCTTACATAAATTACATGTATATTCACATATTATATACACATTATTTTAAGGTAGGCAGAATATCTGCATGCAGAATTTTACATAAATGAATGATACCCAGGTTCAAATCTACTGATAATTGAGATATTTTGTGCTTGGAGTGTGCTTTACAGAAATATTAATACTAGTGGGATTGATTCAATACGAGCCATGCACTGTCCAAGATCTATGCCCATATTACTTATTAAAGAAAAAAAATTCCTTTCACTAAAAATGTAGAAAACAGCTCTATCCATTTTTCATTATGCCTAGATAACTATTACCAGGGATGTCTCATTATGTCGACTGCCTTCCTGCACATAAAATGTACATTAAAATAGAAAATTCACAAAAATAAATATCTATTGTCATGTCTACATTTGGGAGGTGAAGGTCTACAGTTTGGCTGACAAAGGAAGATGGATGTGGACACAGCATCACTAATAGAAATGGGAATTTCCTGCCATAATTCAGTTTTCTCTTTGTATTCCATTACCAGGCTGGAGTGGCTGGTCACTGGTCACAAATTCAGTGGACTGAATTTGGAGCTCTGGATAGTTTTATATGCACCCTTGTGTTAAAAAGATACTTTAGCTCCAACTGAAAATTACCAGAAGCCAAATAAAAAGTAATAAAGAACCAAATTCAGCTTTTTTTGTTGTTGTTGTATTTTTCTTTATATATACTTCTTGGGGGTTTTTTTCCTTGTTATTTTAGTTAGGTTTACTAAAATTTCTTTAGTGTATATATTTGAACCAAATATTCAGTTAGTAAGAAAAATATTAAGTGGTATCAACATTAGCTATCACATACCATGTTTACTCTCACTAGGAACCTAAGAAATTCTAAAATAAGTTACGGCATGGGAAAAAGAGCCCATGACCTATGTGTGTGGGGAAGGTTGTTTAGTTGGACATAAAATTGTGAACTTTTCAATATTTCATGTGATGGATACTAATTCATTAAATTGTAAAATCAAGGTTCTCGTTTTTGTGTGTGTCAGAAATTACTGTAGCTGAGGGAATTTTTTTTCCCCTTGATTATTCATTGCATGATAAGTCTGGTGGAGAAACTAGAACTTTTCAAGTACATAAAAGTTAACTGCAGTCACAAGCCCATCAGATCTACATTTTAACTTTGAAACTGGTGCTCATAGTTCTTTGTCCTTTCACCAAAAAACTTTTTTTCTGGAGAAGAGAAACGTTCATGAGTCATGCCTCAGTCGTATCCATTGGAAAAGAGGTTATAAAGATGGCATGTCAAGGAAAAATTCAGCATAATTCATCTTAATACTGGATTCCATATTCTCATCTTTGGTGGACCACACACACACTGGAGATGATTCATCTCAGTACTCCCCGCAAAACCTTGCATAATGCTTTGCACACAGCAGGTGCTTGATAAATGTCTTATGCATTGAATCCTTAAACTAAAGCTATTTATCCTGCCCTTGTCCCATACTGCTCTCCAGACAAACTTGGTTAAGGATAACATCTGCTTGTTGGAGACATTTATTCATACAGCTGTTTTTATAGTGTTACCGTTGAAAATACAGGGAGTTGGAGTTTGTTGTCATGTTTAGGATAATCCATAAAGACAGAATGAGAATGACAAATAGCCTGCAGCCCAGGAAACATGAGTGGCCATCTTCACAAAGAAGATGATCAATATTGACTTAACTCAATAGACATTAAAATTTTCAAGGAAAATTAATTAATTAAATTAGTTTTTAAAAATTAATTTAATTAATTGCTTCATCAGAGATCCCCAGAGAAACAGATACAAAAGGATATATGGAGAGAGAGAGGAAGGACAGGATTCATTACAAGGAACTGACTTGCATGATTATGGAGGATCTGCAGTCAGCAAGCTGGAGACCCAGAATATTGACCCAAGACAAGCTGATGTTTCCACTCAAGTCCAAAGGCAAGAAAAGATCAATGTCCCAGCTCAACAGTCAAGACAGGAAGATTTCTTCTCTTTATGGAGAAATCAGCCTTCTTATTTCAACTGATTGGTTGAGGCCAACCCACACAAAAGAGTACAACCTACTTTTTACTCAGTCTACCATTTCAAGTATTAATCTCATCCAGAAAAACCCTCACTGACGCCCCCCAGAATAATATTGGGCAAATGTCTGGGCACCCTGTAGCCTGGTCAAGCTGACATGTAAAATTAACCAATCATAGATATGAAGGATTTCATTACTCTTTTCACCCATCACTCTGTTTCATCAATAGTTCTTCAGCTTCACAAGCTTATGTCTAGCTTTTAACATAAGTTTTGCCCATTTATCTTCCCAGTTTATTTATTATATATAATATAATATCTATCATATATTATTAGTATAATACATAGTTATAAACATATAGTTACTAATGTATAGTTAATTAATAGTATTTATGTGCCTCCCTCATACATATATGTACACACACATATATATAATCATTAGTTTCCTGAATACCTCCCCACACACTGATTCTCACTCTCCAAAGAGAACCATTTTTTAATTCCTAAAATGTTGATTTCCTATAAGATGAGAATTTTATTCTTTGTATTCTACTCTCTCTCTCTCTCTCTCTTTCTGCTGATATGGCTAGTAATAGGACCTGTCTTTTGGTTCAATGTCTCAGTCTGTGTTTCCCAGAAAACAGCACTTAAGGCAAAGTTTACAGGCTAATACTTTATTGGAGGTACAATCCTAAGATGCAAGAGCAGGGAGATAGAGTCCAAAAAAAACAAAAACAAAAACAAAAAAAACCCATAAGGGGTGCTGCATGAATGAGCAGCTAGAGCCTCGCAAGAAAACTAGCCAATGACTTGGCCATATGCAAAACCTACAGAATGGAAGACTAGATCCACTTAATCTCACAATTGTCTGTTCTAGAGAAGGAAGGGTAAATAATTTGTTAGCTCCTTCCCATCTCCTGTTTCTCATGAGTCATCAAAGCTTCTGCAGTGGGGCCTTCATTACTCCACGTTGCCAGGCTGTGCTACTACCTAGGCCTTCTGTGAGGGATGTGATGGAGTGGCGCTGAGGCCCAGACCTCTCCCTCCCCCTGGGGTAGGCTGAGATGAGGTGACAGCCTGGTGGTGTATGGCCAGTGCTCTTCACTGAGCAAACAGCCAAGGTATGGGGGTGAGAAGAAATGAGGAACAAATCTGGAGCCATATAAACTGGGTCACATACAATCAATACTCAGTGTTTATATTTTTGAGATTAAATAAATAATACTCATAGTGGAGTCCTATATTATTCTAGATTCTATTTTCTTATAGAATTTTAAGTTTTCCCTTCTTTTGAAAATTTACTTACTTTTATTTGCTTATTTATATTTACTTATTATTAATTTATTCCCAAACCCCAAAAAAACTGTAAATATCTATTTAAGCCTATCAGTATTCTACTTGGTATTTTTTCCCCTTAGACACATTACTTTGGAGTCATTTGAGCATGCTGCACTCTAGACCTGCTCAAATCTGGTATTCAGAATGTCCCTTTGCCATCATTTTGAAATTTTTTGACTGTCTGATACATGGGTCTCTGTTTCCTGAGTCCAGTGTTTTCCACTGTCAAAGTTTATGTTCCAATTTTGTTGGAACAAATCTTTCAGTAGCATTGTGAAAAAGCTAATATTTTTGAGGTCTTAGTCTGAAGACAGAGATGGGGTTCAGGGAAGGCCTCCCCAAAATGTGCCCCTTTGGCATATTATTTTGAGTTAAGGTTATATACGAAACAACTGATACAGGAAGGACACTGATTGTCCTTTATCTCCCTGAAAGTAAGAAATAAATTCCCCAGGTGAACAGTACCCTTCCTGCACCTGGAGGGTAAAAGGCATCCTCATCACCAGACACAGGGACTGCAGGGCCAGTAAGGTAATAGAAACAAACCTTGTTACTTCTTCATTAATTTGCTACCCCAAGCCCAAACTCCTTTATGTTGCCAATTCTTCATAAATGTATTGTTTCTTTGTCTAAAAAATACAGAAGCTGACTGCTTTGGTCACTTCTTTGAGCCTCATATTTTTATGAGCTCTTATATATATGAAATCGAATTGTTTTTTCCCCCTATTGATCTGTCTAACATCAATTTACTTATTAGACCAGCCAAAGAACCTAGAAGGGAAGAAAGGAAGAATTTCCTTGCCCTACAATGTCTTTATGCTTCTTCCCACACTTCATGGGGGTTTGGCTGTGTGCACACTGCAGGTTCCCTGGGAATTTTGAAGGCACTGCTCCCCAATTTTGTTTTCTGAGATAGCTACTGCCATTTGATCCCTGATACTTTGATGAGATCCTCCCTCAACCAGATATGCATATTCGTTGTGCTGGGAACCTATCAGATCTCTTTAGTCTGCACACTTGTACCCTTCCCTTCTGGGACATTTCATTGTGTCATCTCTTTATTTTCCTTCTCTCCAGTTTATATTCTCTATTCCTGAAACCTCTATCATTTGGACAATTGTACCATGATCTGATTTTCTACGTTCCTGATCTTTTCTCTCCCCTTTTCCTATTTCTTTCTTTTTGTTTTCTTCTCTGACAGACTTTATCTCCCACTTCTTTTATGTCTGTTATCAATTTTAATTTTTAATTTTCAAAAGCTCTTTTTGATAGAACTTCTATGTTCTGTGTGTTTTTTCTTTAGAGCTCCTTTTTCTTTTTCTAGATGCAATTTCTCCTTCTCTATCTCCTTGCTGTTCCTTTAAACTTCTAAATATTTTAACTATTAAAAACATTTAACTATTTACTTAAATATTTTTGTCTATTTGCTTCATTTAAATGTTTTAGCTAGCTATTTAAAACAGCACTTAGCTCCCCCATAGCTCTTCTTTTCACTAGCTACCTTCCTCACCTTCTGCAGTCTTATTTACACCAAAGATTTAAACTCCAATTAAATGCTGGTGGCTTCACCCTTTCATGATACACTATATAAAACAGCCCTCCTTGCCCATCACTCACTGCTCCACTGCTCTTTACTACTTTCCTTTCCTGTATTTGCAGGTGAAAAATTTATTAGTAGACACACATGCATATACATGCACAGACATGTTTATATTAATTTTAACTTCTCAGAAGAAACAGATTTCTTCATGACAGTATAGACAGTGAGGCAAAAGAATCAGGGTCTCTATAAGGAGTTTAATCATCAGGTTGATTCTAAATGGATTTCATGGGATTGAACAAAGAGTGGCAAACTCTGAATGATTCTTTTGGGGATTGTTTAAGTGCATAGTGTCTGCTATTCTAAGCACTTTCTTTCTGGAATTTCTATTGAATTTGTTTATATTTGTACTATTTATTGCAAGACAGCTGCAATTCAAAACAAAAGGCTATCTGTGTAGCAGATATTTAAGTCCTTGGTATCTTGTCAATTTTGTCTGCTTGCTTGGTTTTTTATTTTTTATTTATTTATTTTTAGCAAGCATGGGTTTTTCTGCCTGATTGAGCTAAACAGAAATGACCCCAAAACAAAAATAAAGTTTATTAGGTTGTGAGTTTGACTTACCTAATTTTAGAAGTATGCTGATTACCCAGAAAACGTCTTTAAATGGATTTCAAGAATGGTATAAGAATAATTTTGAATCTTAGAGACTATTTTAAAGAGCTGAAAAAATTAAACAGGTAATGATATTTAAAAGAAGGCTGTGTCAGAGTAGAAGAAGATGGAGTCATTTGAAAAATATGCAGGTGGTATTAACAAAATGTATCACATCTTTGGCTAGCCAGCATCTTAATATCTACAACTCCATGACTGGGGGAATTTCTTAATGAATTTTGAAGGAAAGTAGAGCCAGCCTTCCACTATGTAAGCCAGTAAGACCATATAGTAATTTTCCCAGCCTCCTTTGCAGCTAGTTTATGAACATATAATGTAGGCTGGCCGATCATGTTCTCCCACATGGGAATTCAAATCAGGAGCCAGTGATGCAAAAAGGAAGGCCTGTGGAGGACCCATGTTACAAGCACCATCCAGGATCCAGTGACCACAACAAAGATGAGAAGTAGTGTCATCTGTGGCCACCATGACAACAAGATCCTCACCAGACTAGTTCTTCCTTTTTTTCTGGGTCTGCCTCTCCACCCTTCCTGTTAATTCCTCCCATTTTTCTTCTTTTAAGAATTACTCTTCTGCTGAAATCAGACTTCAGTTTCTCTTGCTTAACACTGAAAACACTGACTAATAGCAAAACACTGCCTACACTCTAGCAACAACCATAAATACATTACTATTGGAGAAGCTTGGAATTTATCAAAAAGTTGCAGTGAGCTGTATTAGAAACTGAGCTTTGGGGTGCCTGGGTGGCTCAGTGGGTTAGCCTCTGCCTTCAGCTCAGGTCATGGTCTCAGGGTCCCTGGATGGAGCCCTACATCGGGCTCTCTGCTCAGTAGGGAGCCTGTTTCCCTCTCTCTCCCTCCACCTGCCTCTCTGCCTACTTGTGATCTCTCTCTGTCAAATAAATAAATAAAATCTTAAAAAAAAAAAAAAGAAACTGAGCTTTGGGGGCATTGGATGTATCACCTGATAGTGCCCTTCCCTGTGTCCTTCAGTGGAACTGAATAAATTATATATTTTGTATGTGTATATATATATATATATACACATACACATATATATATATGAATATATTATAGCCCTATTTGAGCAGGGATAGTTAGAAGTGCCTTAGCATTTTGTAATCCTAGGGTTGACTGAACATTCATGAAATGACGTATCTTTGGCTCCAGGGTAAGGAAAGCCGGCAGATTCATCTAAAGTTTTTCTGTTTGTTTGTTTGTTTTTGGATGTGATGCCAAATATCCACAGAAAGACACACAGATCAAAGTGAGACTCCCAAAGATAACCATCTTCAGAATGGCCACCCATTACAGTTGCATCTGCTGGCTTCTTTCTGCTTTGTCTGTGCCCTCATCAGATTTGGCATGTTGTGGTAGGAGAGTAGAATGGGTTGGAAAGGAATATAAAAGATGTTTCAATCTGGACAACAGCCTATGTAAGTCTTTGTGAAAGATCTCTCCTTAGAGCTGTGCTTGAGACATTGAACTACCTGCTCCCATGATGCCCAATGAGCACTGTGACATCAATACAATTTCCTAAGATTATATAAGCTAGCCAGATACTGGTGCCCAGGGAGTTGTCAGCTTCTAAGTGAAGGTCCTTAAAGCTCAGGATGGAAGGAGAGGAGCTTAGCAATTGTTGCCAATGGTATTAAAACCCAGTAGAACAATATATAAACCTAAAACACTTGGCAAGGTCTGCTATATATAGTTGATATATCTAAAAAAAGACTTGGAACAAAATTATTAAATATAGTTCACCATAATCAACTTACTGTCCAACAACTAGGGGTATGAATGTTCAGCATACTGGCTAATGGTATGGGCTTTGGAGCCAGGCTTCTGGTTCAATCCTGGCTTATTGCCCACTCACTGTCTAATACTGAATAAGTCACTGAATCCCTCTGAACCACCATTTTCACATTTACAAAAATGTCCTTAAGAATAACCAGTTCAGGGGTACCTGGGTGGCTCAGTAGGTTAAGCCTCTGCCTTTGGCTCAGGTCACAATCTCAGGGTCCTGGAATTGAGCCCCACATTAGGCTCTCTGCTCAGCAGGGAGCCTGCTCCCCCTGCCCCCTGCCACCACCTGCCTCTCTGTCTCCTTGTGCTCTCTATCTGTCAAATAAATAAATAAAAATCTTTTAAAAAAGATGAATAACCAGTTCATGGTATTTTGAAAATTAGTAAAAGAATACTTAAAAGTCGCTATATAGATACATGACACATAGTAAGTATACACTTAATTATAAAAATTACTCATGATGAATGAGCTCAAGCCCTGGCTGTTCCACAGCACCTTCTACTGGGCTGGTCTCTGGCTGGCTCTCTTCATGAGTCAGCTGCAGGGATATGTTTTCCCTTTGTTTCCTGTCTTGACAGTGACTTCCCTTTACTATTTGGCTCTGTCCTCTGCCATTGGTACACATTTTCCCTTCATTCTTAAAAAGGTCCCTCCTGATAGGGAGTTCCCATCCCTGTATCAACTAGAATTTAAGTGTGATGATATTCTGTATTACTGAATGTAACAACAAACTAATGTGCGTCATCCCTCTTATTCTGCTTTGGTGGCCACTGTTGACCTGTTTAGTTTGTTACAAATAACGCCCAGCTTATTGCAGCAAAGCCATAGAACCAGTAGACATCCAACCTAGAAGGGTTTCAGGTACTTCTCCACCAGCATGGACAGACTATAAATTTCCCTTTTTGCTTCTTGCCTGTTAAATCAACAACTAACTCAGACATCACAAAACTTCTAGTTTCCAAGGTACACTGCAAATATCAGCTGTTATGCAGATCAGTGTCTTGTTTATGCTCAACTGCTTTTATTTTGATGTCACCTTCACCCAACCCCAAATTTGGCATCTTTGGCTCCTTTGGATTTGTTCTCTGTAATGTTTACTTCTCAGATTTCTAATGTTGACCCATCTTGGCTCACTCTCTTGGCCCCAGGCATTTCTACTAGGTTAAAACAAAAAAATCCCTTGTGCTAACTCCTGCCCTAAGTCACTCCTGAGGTTGTATGTGGTAGTAAGGAACATCATTCTAGAATGAGCTTATCTGGCTTCAAATCCCAATTTTTATACTTTTTTAGCTATGTGACCTTGATCAAGTGGCTTCACCCAGTTGAGCTTCCATATTTCCTCAGAAAATTGGTGTTGACATTGTCAAAACTATTATATGAGGATCAAATGTGACACATAAACTACAAAACAAAAGAGTATTTTATAAACTATAGTGTTGTTAGCCATTCAAAACTGGAAATAAGGTCAGCAAGTAGTAAAAGGAGCTATCATCTCCCTTGTCCAAAATAAAGTTCCATTAAGATATATTTCTTGAATTGGACCCTGATGCCAGACCCTTAAAGCAAATGGAAGCAACAGTCTCTAGGCTCAGAAAAATCAGAATTTTGCCATTTTTGTTCTTAGGATTATTTACTACGAACTTTTTGCTTCTAGGACTTAAGGAAATATCTGTTAACATGACAACTGTCAACTGCCTTTTTGAAAATTAGGCTGCTGAAGATATAGCACTTGGGTTGTATTTCTGCATACAAAACTGATTTTATTTTAATAAGAAACATGTTTATATGTGTAAGTCTTTCTTTGGTCATGCCCCTAATGACACAAAGTAGAGAGCGTAGGTAATGGGCAAATGCTGCTTCCCATGGAATGTGAGACTGACCTTGGTGAAATTGTAGAGTGGGTCACTGCGCACCCTGCAAACTCACACCCAAACTGAAGCTTGCAAGTGGGGAACTTGAGAGGTTGGGGTCAACTTCAGTTGATTTAGGACTGCTCTCTGACATCTGGGTTGTCAAGGACAGAACCTGTGACCTCATCCACAAAATCACATTACACCCTTTCTTCAGGACCTAAGAGGGGAGAGATTTTGATAATAACATCCGGAATTTCTGTAAGATACACTTCTTCTCAAACCCTAAGGAAAGAATTGATTCAACCGAGAATCAAAAAGTCTTCTAATTATCTTATTTGATAGGAAAACATAGAGCAGTTAAGGGATTGATCCTGTCACACCGCGTACACACTCCCACTAGTTACGTAGCTAACTTGACATTTGCTGCTCAGTCCCAGAGCCTTTGTTCTCTCCAAAACCCTTTTACTCATCTCTTCAGGCAATTTGATTTATCATAAATTGTGCTGTTGCCAACATTTCCCTGAACATTGCTTTTCTTTTCCACTCTGAAATTAACTCCAATGTAATAAACGGATATCTGAGCCTGTGCTGCTCTGTATACATGTGTGCTAAGAGGGGAGTCTGTCACTGCAGGGTGTCATCTCTATACACTTGGGCTGTATTCTGTGTGTCCTCAATCTGAACAACAGAGAAGAGTGTGGGACACTTTGGCCACAGATCTTAGAGGCTTCAGCTGGATGGCCAATCAGCTCTATCTCCCATGCCCACTCCAACAGTTGATGGTAACTTTGGAAAGTTATGGTGGAGATTTTGAGATTGGGCCCCGACTCAGTAGGAAAAAGTATTGTGGTTCATTAGCAATGCTAGGTGCAGGTACAAGAAGGAGAAAAGCTGTATCTGTGCCATTTGTGTACCTTTCTGGTGAGCATTCAGGGCCCTTAAGTGTTTCAACCTTATCAACCAAGAGAGGCAACACAATAATTTCTCATGACAGAAGGTTCAGGGATGAAGAAGGACAGGATTTAAAATGTGGGACATTTATATAATACTTTGCCCCTTACAAAGCTCTTGCTCCACATAGGATCTTATTTAATCCTTCCAACAACTCCATGAGGCAGATGTCAATTTTATCTTCCTTTTGCAGCAGAAGGATTAAA
>RCUC01096430.1:0-13407 GCA_003697995.1 Taxidea taxus jeffersonii | reverse complement strand
CAGGGAGCCCGCTTCCTCCTCTCTCTCTCTGCCTGCCTGTCTGCCTACTTGTGATCTCTGTCTGTCAAATAAATAAATAAAATCTTAAAAAAATAAATAAATAAATAAATAAAGTTAAATTCACAAAGACAAAATGTGCTCACCATGGCACATACCTAAATATGGGTTTTTTAAAGTTAAATTTACAAAGACAAAATGCAACCACCACCAAATGAGGAATATTTAATTACGAAGCATGGTATTAACTAATTTTACATTATTATAGTATATGGTATCCCAGTATATGGGGTTGTTATTATTATTGTCAATATAATTTATAGAACCTGGACTGCTTAGACCAGTTAAGACACCTGGGGTGTTTGTTAGAAATGTAGTTTTCTGGGTTCTGTCTAGGCTTGGAATCTCCAGGGGTTTGGGGATGGGAAATTTACATTTTAAACAAGGTCCCAGATGATTCTTACATATGATCATATTTAAACCAGCAAATCTCAGAGTAATGGAAGAATATCAGCTTGAATATTAAGAGGAAAAATAAGGAGAACTGTACTCTCTTACTTTATCTCAAATCCCTTTTTTAATAGGGTGGGATATGGAAAAAAGAAAATTAAGATTCCATTGTCCTGCCATAATTCTAGGAAAAACAACAAGTTAAACTATAATAATTGCAGAAGGATATGCTTTGTTAATTAGATGACAATAAAAAAGCATTAGAATGAGAGCTTTATAGTAAGAATGACCTTAGGAAGTTTGTGGAACAACTTTCTTATTTTACACATGAAGAAATTGGGAGGCAGGAGAGTTAAATAACAGCCACAAGGTAGCACAGTCTGGACTGTGATTCCTTAGGACTCCTGCTTCCCTTCCATTGTTTCCATGACTACACCATCAACTAGCTAGGGCCACTTCAGTTAGTTATCATATTTTTTTATTTCCTACAGAATTGGGTTTTGGTGATATTTGGGGAAATCTTTTTATTTTCCAAAGGATGAAATACAAAGAGTAGGGATCCTTCTAAAAACTCTGAACCTAAACCAATGTATCATACATTCCTTTTTTAAAGAATTAAGATATTATTTCCTTTTATATTATTTTGACATACTTTGGCTACTTAGAATGAACTCAATTATTTGTGGAAATTGTGGTACCTGGGGTATTATTGCTCAGAATTAGTTGTTCCCAATACCTTTGCCTATGACCTTTCATGGCTCCCTGGAAGGCAAGTAATCTTGTTGCCCGATGCCTGGGCTTGGCCACACGCCTTGCTTTGGCCAACAGAATGTGAGCAGACGTAATGCACAGTATATCCATTTGGACACTATGAGAGGCATTTTGCGTTGCTGCCAGTTCTCTTCCATCAATGCCCTTTGACTAGAAGGGCAGATCCCAGTTAGGGTCTTCTATCAGCCTAGGTCTCGGATGGAGCCCACTGCACCTGAACCACATCATGGAGGACAGCTATGGCGACCAACCCACAGTAGCTAATGTGCCACATAAGAATTAGATGTTATGATACTTTTGAGGTTGTTATTCACCGTAGTCTGATAAAGGCTACTGCATTAGTGCCTCCAAATCTGGTCCAAAAACCTGGTTCCTGTGGCAGAAAGATATCAAAAGTAAAAATTCTGAGGTTCTAAGAATCTTGGTGAAAAAAAATGTGTACATAGCTTGTCAATGTGACTGCATATACATTAGTGATAGAATGTTCTTATGCAGTTTAGAGTTCAGTATATGATAGGTACGTATTTGAGTTACGGTCATTTGTGTTTGGAAAATAGGTGTAATGAATCTCCATGACAATTTCATAATGTAAAATTGCACCAACACGCAGAAAGGAAATGTCACAATTTATCTGGGGATATCATTTTCAAAGTCCATAGAAATACGGGGGAATTTCTTTTTTAAATTATAATCCCCCAAACCCACAATGCTCTATCAAATTACGTGACTGATGTCAGATTTACATCAGCAAAAATAATTTGCTTCTCCTTGTAAGTTTTTTCAAAGTTTCTTCTTAGTATTCTTAATTCTCCTACTAGTGACAATTCGGTAACAGTTTCAGAAAGTTTGTTTTAACTTTATTCTTACAATGTAGTCAGTGGCAAGGAAAAATTTCTTTGTTTTTGAAGGATCACTTGACCACAGATAATGCAACCTCTGCGGGAAAACTAGCAACAGCTTCTGATGCCTTTTTTCCATCTGGCAACAGTGAGCTGGGGCGGTTCACATGAACTCAAAAGAACAGTGTGTGCATCTCATCCCAACCCAGCAATGAGTGACTTCACATTGAAAGCCTGAAGTCAGTCACACTGGGAGTATTTCCATGACAAAAATTGGAAAGCACTGCAAGTCAGGGCTCCCCCCTCACCAGAGAGTTGGGGGTTGTTAAACATTGGTCAAAAGTCTTCAAAAGTCACCTTCTTTAACATTTGGTATTTTAATGTTCAGAACATCAAAAAATAGATGGCCTAGTTTGATTTCTGAGGGAGGATTCGTGGCTACCGAGTTAAAACCGAAGCCAGCAGCTGATTACGGAGGTTTAGGACTGCAGGTGCTGAGGAATCAGGCCTAAGGATGCTCCTGGAATGCCCTTCTGCTCAGACGCCAGGCTACAGTCAAAGTGACGAACTGAGAGCAGGACATGAGATCCCTGACTTTGGTGAGGAGTGTCTATGGCTGGGGGATCAGAAGGTATTCTGAAAGTTAGAAGCAGAACAGTTGTCGAATAGTCTAATATTTTTTCTCTTTTCTGTGTAGTTACACATGGTCAGATGCACTGCTGACGGATGCTGAGGAAACATATGCTAGAAACACACATTTTCAGACCTTTCAATTTTACGAATATTTCTGATTATAAGGGCTTATGAATATTTATTTTAGGTTTTACTGGGTGGAATTATTTTTAGGATTCTTAAGCAAAGGAAACAGGGCTTTAACACTATCAATTCTCCATTTGGGGTACCTGTCAGCAAAAACATCTCAAATAAGAACAGTGGTGTGCCAGAGTCTGTGTTGGTATTAATCATTCTCGAGCTTTTGGGGCTGTGATCTTAGCAGCAGTTTACAAATGTTCTATAGAAAACACTGCAGAACCATGACCTCCCACTAAAAAAAAAAATTAACAAAATTAATTAAACACATATTTACTTGAGACTGAAATGTATGTATGTGGTTTTTTGGTTTGTTTATTTGAGATACAGAGTGAGAGAGAGAGAGCAAGTACGAGCAGGGGCGAGGGGTAGAGGCAGAGGGAAAAGCAGACTCCCCGCTGAGCAGGGAGCCTGATACAGGACTCAATCCCAGGGCTCTTGGATCATGACTTGAGCTGAAGGCAGTCACTTAACGGACTGAGCCACCCAGATGCCCCTATATGTGTGTGTGTATATATAAAACTACACTATATGTATGTATGTGTGTGTGTATACATATATTATGTCCCTAAACATGTGTTTTTATATATAGTATATACTTTATATATACTACCCATACAGTACAGTTCACAGAAAAGTATCTCTTTGGGAAGAAATGGTCTTGTAATAAATTACCAACTTCTTTCATTCACTAGTTCACTAGGTGCTAGTTCTGAACTGTTGTTACTGTAACTTTAAAAAAAACATACTACATATTCAACATTTTTAAATAGTCACTGATCAGAAGTTAATCTAAAATTTCTTTTTCTATTACTACACAGTTGATGAGTAGAATAGCTTACTGACCAGCACGACATATGTTAAGTAAAGCAGCATCATAGTGAAATCCTACATACAAATACTAAAATTCTTCAGATGGTACAGCAGTTCCTTTAGCCATTCCCACTGACTAGACTATCATTCATTTTCACAAAATTTTAAGGTACCAGAAGTAAACACATTTCTAAAAATCTAATATAGGAAGAAAAATTGACTTGGAAATTTTGGGCCAAAATAAAAAGTAATCGTGCTCAGAAAATTTTTTTTTTTTTCAAAAATTTATTTATTTGTCAGATAGAGAGAGAGAGCACAGGAGCGAGCACAGGCAGACAGAGTGGCAGGCAGAGGCAGAGGGAGAAGCAGGCTCCCTGCCGAGCAAGGAGCCCGATGTGGGACTCGATCCCAGGATGCTGGGATCATGACCTGAGCCGAAGGCAGCCGCTTAACCAACTGAGCCACCCAGGCGTCCCCAGAAATATTTTTTTAAGTCACATCACCAAAGTGATTAGTCAACTTCCTAATCTTTCTCTTAAATAATACATTTAGATCTGACAAATAAATAAATAAAATCTTAAAAAAATACATTTAGAATATTTTTATTAGAAATAAATTATAATGCATGATCTTGAGGAAGTATATTAAAAGCTACTGTGGTGAATTTTTTTTTTAAGATTTTATTTATTTTGAAAGAGAAAGCATGCAAGTGGGGGGAGGGCAGAGGGAGAAGGAGAGAGAATCTCAAGCAGACTCCCTGCTGAGCAAGGAGCCTCATGTTAGGCTCAGTCCCACAACCATGAGATCATGACCTGAGCCGAAATCAAGAATGGAGTGCTTAACCCAGTGGGCCACCCAGGTGCCCCTATGGTAAAGACTTTTTATAAGAAATCGTATAATACTGCTTAGTAGCACTTTCTAAACAGTGCCCTAAGAAACTATAGTTTCCAAGAAATGTTGACAAATATTCCACAGAAAATTGGGAAACAGCACATATCTTACCTCATCTCACCTTCACAGCATCCATTAGATATTAAAGGTTCTGAAGTTCGGCAGTAAAGAAATCTGCCTAGCTGTGCTGAATTCATGGTATCCCATGCTTATTTCGCCACAGATTTTTTTTCCTGGCACATAACCTCTTCTGAAAATTGCTCTGTGATTATTTATATGCATTCTGGAAAATCCCCCCCCACACAAACATGTGCCTAGTACAGAGATCTCCGCGTATATTTGTCGTCCATGTACATGGTCCACTAAGTGGATGGACGAATGTGTCTCATCTTGTGTTATTCTTTCCATTCTAGCTCACCAAAAATAGTTCGGTGCAACAAGGTCTGTAGAACCTGGGAACTAATTAGTAATGAAGGGATTGGCTTCTACAAAAACCAAATGCCACAGTACATGATACCTTATAAGTAACAGCAGGAAAACACTGTGTCAAACTCTGGTTTAAGTAACAAACCAAACAAACTTTAAGTAAATAAACCTTATTTGGGGGAATTACTGAGAAAGGAGAGAGAAGTAAATAACAGTGTGAATGCAGTCTGCAGGTTAATTGCAGACTCGTGTAATTTTAGAGTTTAAAATGAGCTGATGTCATTTCATAACATGAGGATGGATTGTGAGTGTTTAGAGCAGAGATGATGGTTCATCTACCAGGCTTATCCTCGTCTAATTTCATAGAGGCTGTGACGCAAACCTATTTACCCAAACCTTCCATTATATTCAGCAGTGTCCTGAAATGATCAATTTTGAAAGTGAGAGAATGAGATACTCAAGCTTGTCTTATTATTCGGAAGTACAGAATAATACAAACAATAAAAATCATTAGACATTGAACAGCATTTTTATACAAATAAAATTTAAACATCTCAGTTTAGTTGTTTGTACAGATTCTCATTGGTAACATTTGTAACAGAAAGAGCTGTTTTATCTTTGGTGTAATCTACTCAATTTATCTGACTATATGACTGCTTTGCTTTTAAATTTTTCCTTAAAATTTTTATACCTAACACTGCACCAATTTACTTCACCAAATACACTGATAAAAATCTTCCTTCCTCTGAAGATGTCAATTTCAACATAATTACCCTTTTCTCTTCAAAATGTAATAAACCATTAATAGTATTCCTATGTATAAAAATTTAAGCCCAAAATTCAGACTTATAGGCAAAAATCTTAAACGCACTTTCTGCTGTGCCAAAGGAAAAATCTTGGCCTCTATCCACATTTATAATATATATATAATAAATCATGATTTCTGATTAAAGTAATTTATCTTTTCCCTTTTGACTTGTAGCTATTGCTGTCAATCATCATCTCATTTGCTTATTGACATTAATGTACTGCTAGAGAACTGGGCTGGAAGGATAATATCACAGTTGCTAGAATAGTTTTTTAGCAATAGCTAACACTCTGTTAAGGGTCGCTGACAAAATTTTCAGAATGGCTGAAAAGAAAAGTTCTTCTGAAATACTAATTTAGTATTAAATGTGCTAAGAGAGGAGGAAACTAGATATAACATTGAAAAATGTATGATAAATGGCTTTGAAAATGAAAATTATCAGACAGAAATAGGTGTCCTTTAATACTGTAAAGTAAAACATGAAAAGTCAAACATTTATTATTAATATACATGGTAAACAAATGAAATTTTTATTGGTTTTATATCTCTTTGTTAGTATTACTATACTTATAAATATGAGGTTCCAGTCTTTAGCTAATTCCTGGGAAACACCAAAAATAAAAACACTTCTTTTAAAAAAATCACTTTCTCTTTTTTACATATTGGCTCAAAATTAATCACCCTACAAGAAGGGAGGAATACTATCTTACCTGTCTAAATGTTTTTCTGCATTTTGTGTATTTTTAGGGTCTTACTTCAGAGAAATTTAAATTAAGAGGTTTTTTACTTATGCTCACAGAGTTAGGGAAGTATTTTAATCTACTACTAGCCACTGGGAAGATAATTTATCTTACCCGAATGCTAATAAATATTAAAAAACTTAAGTCAGTTGACAATATTAATAACGATGGGTCATTTGGCTTCAAATTTTAATAGTAAGTCTACGTATTTTGTCTTGTTAAGGGAACCCTTATATACTGTTGGTGGGAATGTAAATTGGTACAGCCATTATGAAGAACAGTATGGAGGTTTCTAAAAAATTAAAAATAGAACTACCATATGATTCAGCAATCCCACTTCTTGGTATATATCCCAAGAAAATGAAATTGGGATCTCAAAGAGATATCTGCACTCCCACAATCATTTCCATATTATTCACAATAGCCAAGGTATGGAAACAACCTAAATGTCAACAGATGAATGGATAAAGAATATGTGGGATGTGTGTGTTGGTATGCATGTGTGTATGTGTATATAGATATATATATGACATATGATTTATCTATGATTTATATCACAACATATATAACACACATATAATATGGAATAGTATTTGGCCTTGAAAAGAAGGAAATGCTGCCATTCGCAACAACATGGAGGGACCCAGAGGACACTGGGCTGAGTAAAACAAACCAGACACAGAAAGATAAATACTGCATGATTTTACATATGTGTGGAATCTGAAATAGACACATTCATAGAAGTAGAGTATAATGGTTACCAGGGACTAGGGGAAGGGGAAATGATGTTGGTTAAAAAGTACAAGGTTTTGGTTATGCAAGATGAATAGGTTCTGAAGATCTAATGTACGACCACGTGACTAGAGTTGACGATACTTACTGTGTACTTGAAATGTGCTCAACTGTCGCCATCACCCCCATCCCAAAAAAGGTGGTAACTATCTAAAGAGAGATACATTATTTAGCTTGACTGTGGTAATGACTTCACAAAAAATAATCAGATTGTATACCTCCAATATATACAATTCTTAGTTGCTATATATACCTTTTTTTTCTTAAAGATTTTATTTACTTATTTGACAGAGAGAGAGACAGCAAGAGAGGGAACACAAGCTGGGAGAGAGGGAGAGAGAGAGAGAGAAAGAGAGAGAGAGAAGCAGGCTTCCCACTGAGCAGGAGCCTGATGAGGGGCTCAATCCCAGGACCCTGGGATCATGACCTGAGCCGAAGGCAGGTGCTTAATGACTGAGCCACCCAGGGGCCCCCAAAAGTCCAAAATTCTCTCTTGTTATGGTAAAATTTTTTGTTTTTTTCTAAGCCAATAAAAACTGTTTTCCATATTAAAATCTAAATGGTAAAGTGAGAAAGATAAAAGCTGAGAACGGGTTTGAGAGTGGTGTATAAATTAGGAATGGGCAAACCTGAGCTTAGTAATGATTTGGGAATATCCAAGAACAAAGGTCAAAGATTTGGTCCACCAGCCAAATTCAGACAGCCACTTGAAAATGGCTTTAACATTTTCTAATGGTAAAAAAAATAAAAATAAAATAAATCAAAGGAAGAAGAGTGTTTTTTGACACATGAAAATTACATGAAATTAAAATTCCAGTGTCCATATGCAAATAGAGTTTTACTGGAATGCAGCCACATTCATTTACGTGCTGTCTATGGTTGCTTCCACACCCCCGCCCATGAAAGGGGGGCCCGCGGAGCTCTCAGCTTACACACTACAAATGGTAGGATGTAGTCATTAACTCTCCGCATTCTGAATGCCACACATATTGCCACACCACCATATCTTCTTATTACCAGTGGACACCCATGATGCCAGGACAAAAAGGAAAAAAAGAAATATGGACTCCAAGTTTCCTGTGTTTAAGGCACGGTGCAGTATGGATAATTCTGTACCACAGTAGATGGCAAAGCATTGTGTTTACCGTGCAATGACATTGTAGCTGTTCTGGAAGAACGCTATACATACAATGGAATTACCAGATGAAGTACTCATCACAGTGGTCAGAAAAATGAGGAAATTTGAAACAAGTAATCTCATTACTCATTACAGAATTTCCTTCTAAAAATAAAATAAAAATAAAAATAAAGCTGCAGCCAAAGTAAGCATCCCAGTGGTTCATTCATTAGCCCCGCAAGGAAAGCCTTTTACCAATGGTGAGTTAATTAAATTGTTTTTTGATTCATCAGCTACAGAAAAGTGTCCAAAGTAAACTTGCTTCGATTATTTAATTAGGCTTTTGGCAAGAACAGTGGCTCGAAGAATTGAGAACATTGGGAGTAACATCAACAGTCAATAAAAAAACAAGGCACATGATTCTGAGTCGTTTTTCCTGGCTCTTGCTGAGTCAACAGATGTTACTGCTACTGCCTCATTCTTGTTGTTTATTGGCTATGTCAGTGCTGAGGCTGAAGTGACTGGATAGTGAGTTTCTACAAATAGTCTGTGTGGAGCAACTATAGGCAAGAAACTACAGGCAAGAGTATTTTCTCAGAAGTAAGAAAAAGGACTTCGGGGCAACCTGAAGTAGAATCTGCTAAGATGTGTCACATTTGATGGTCAAAATATGTGGGGAGCAATAAAACGGCTGAGTAGGTCAAATTTAGAAAACTTGTGAACATGCAAAGTGTTGAAAACACATACAAATAACAATGGTTATTTACTGTATTATTTATGGCAGCTATTTATGGAGTACATGTGACCTGACCTTGTGTTAATGACCCTGCCCTCAGCAGTGAAGGTCATGGAACCATCCTCAGGTGTTGTCTGTGGGCTATAGAAGCTTAATATCCCGATCTGTCCTACCATATTGCGGCCTGTTGGTTTAACAGTGGTAGTTTTATCGTGAGTTTTTTGAGTTCAGAACAGTTATTGCAATTTTCCTGGACCAGAAGAAATACCCTCGATCACGATTACAGAATACGGAATGGCTTTGGAATATAGCTTTTTTTGCAGACTTAATCCTGTTTTGTAATAAATTTTTGACCCAAAACTGAAACACTGCAAAACAATGGGAACAGTTATTCCCACTGAATGTGGGATTCAGGAAAAGGTTTTCCAGACTCAAAGAGCATTCTGGAGTAGTGCTTTTCAAAGGGTGACCTTCAGACCAGCAGGGTCAACTGACTGCTCATTAAAATGTGAATTCTACTGAATCAGAAGCTCAGGAGATAGAACCAGCAGAACAGTGCTCATATGGGAAACACACACTAAAGTAATTTTGGTGACAACTAATGTAATTTGAATCACAAAGTAACACCGAGCAGCTTTATGTATTTCCTGTGCTATCAGAAGGTAAGACAAGAAGCCGTATCTCCATTCTCACAGGAATCTGCAGCATGCATTTTCTGAGCTGAAACCATAGGTCCAGCAGTGGGTTTTTTTGGACCCTGATGCAAATGTAAAGGAAATTTCCATTTTTCAAATATATCAATTGTGCAATTGAGGAGCTCCACCCAACCTTCAACTGGAAGTGATTAATCTGCAAGGTAACAGCATGCTAAAAGGAAAATACCAAAAGAAGAAAGAATCTAATAGAATTCTATCAATGCCTTCCAAGCGATAAATATGCTCAGTGAAAAATTCTCATGGATTAACATATGTACTTGGCAATACTTATCTGTATGAAAAGATATTTTCCAAGACAAAATATGTAAAATCATACTAGAGATCACCATTAACAGATGAATACTTACAATCAATTTTGAGGACAGGAAGTAATAACTTTGAATCCCAACTAAATGAAATATTATCCAACTCAAGAGTATTTCATTCTTGTTGGTAGAAAACTGTATCACAAAAAATTGTTCTCAATTACTATGTTTTGAATTCTGTCAATCAAAATTTTGTGGAAATTTATTTTCTCCATCATTATGTAATACCCATACAATAATATTAATTTTGCCTCATAGTCTGTTACAGAAAATGTGTGCTGACCAGTGCTCTAGAGTCAGAAGCCACTCTGGACACGTAAAACATGGGTTGAAAGCAGCACTGTCCCTAAATCCAGATGTCCCAGGAGTGTATTATGGCTCTTCCACTAGCAGCAATGTGGACATGAGTAGGTTCTTCCATCTTTCTTTGCCTCAGTTTCCTCAACTGTAAGTGGGAATAAGTAATGGTATCTATCTTACAGCATTGCCTTGAAGATGAAGTGACTTAGTTAAATGCAGAGCACGCAGAGAGTGTCTGGCACAAAGTAAGCACTAACTTCATGCCAGTTGCTAATTTAAGATAAAAGTACGACTTCACCCAGTTGGTAGTCAATTTATAAATCTCATCCTCCCAAAAGTTCCACTGGATAAAACACTTAAAATGTTTACATACATTTGTGAGTGAAAAGAAAATCCAAGCGCATGAAGGTAACAATGTAGGTCAACCCCCAGCCCTGTCCCAACACCCCTTGCTTGCGCCACGAAATGGAAGATAGAATGGGTCATACCCACGACAGCAATCCTCACGCAGAAGGTTTCTTACATGGAGGAGACTCTATTACTATTTTAATATTTCAAAAGTCACAATGTTACCTTCTTTATATTCTACGAAAGAATAAGCACAGTACTACTACTAGTAATAATTTATAACCTTTGCACGTTTAAAGTTTGACATATTATATGGTCTAACTCAATAATATATTCTTACTCATTCAACAAATATTTATTGAATGCCTAATTTTTGTCATATGTATAAACTCACTAGCTTAACTACTTTGGGGGGGAAATGCTTTCATGTCTATATTGTTGAGAATACCCTCAAAAATATATTAATCATGCTTATTTTTTAGCTGAATGTGCTTTTTCTTAAATGACTATAAGAAATTCTAGAATAATGCTGTCCAATATGATAGCCCAGGTGACTACTAAACACTGGAGATGTGGCTAACGCAACTGAGGTATGGAATTTTTTTTTTTAAGATTTTATTTATTTGACACAGAGAGAGAGAGAGAGAGAGACAAGGAGAGAGGGAATATAAGCAGGGGGAGTGGGAGATGGAGAAGCAGGCTTCCTGATGATCAGGGAGCCCGATGTGGGGCTCAATCCCAGGACCCTGGGATCATGACCTGAGCTGAAGGCAGATGCTTAATGACTGAGGCACCCAGATGCCCCTAAGATATGGAATTTTTAATTACATTTCAGTTAACTACAATTAAATAATATAGCCACACATGGCTAGTGGCTGTTGTCCTATTGGACAGCAGAGCTCTACAGGATTACTTTAGGATGTGCAGAAGTTAGAATTTAACATTTTGCTCTATGTGGGAAAATAAATTTTGTTACACCATATACTTAGTTTGCTAGTCAAAACAGCCTTGTTGGGGTGCCTGGGTGGCTCAGTGGGTTAAAGCCTCTGCCTTCGGCTCAGGTCATGATCCCAGAGTCCTGGGATCGAGCCCCAGATCAGGCTCTCTGCTCAGCAGGGTGCCTGCTTCCTCTCTCTGCCTGCCTCTCTGCCTACTTGTGATCTCTGTCAAATAAATAAAAATAAATAAATAAATAAAAACAAAAAAAAAACAGCCTTGTCTTTTCACGTCACAGAGTATTTTCTGTTTACTTTTTTAGCAGCAGAACTAAATCAATTCACTATTTAACAAAATAATGATTGTTTTTCCTCCACTGTAACAGATTCCTAATTATTTAAGGTGCTAGGCCATGGGGGTGGAAAATATATATATATGTAAATATATATAACATATATTTTTATATATAAAACATATATATGGTACTCAATATATATTATACATAAATGAAATCCACATATATGTTATATATAAAATACATATATTATATATGTATATATAATGAAATCCACATATATTTCAGAAGTCTTAAACCTTTCCCTCTGGCAAATTTTTAAGGCATCTGCTTAACAACTAGAAAGCTATTTTCTTTAGTAGTTTAGCTCTGTTTTCTTTAGTAGTTTACCTCTGTCCTTGATTATGCTCATATTTTTATACTGGTATGATCCACTAGTAAAATAGGTATATATGTCAGAAGGAAAATAGAAAACCTAAAATTTTCAAGTCGAAGAGTTAATGTATCACCTTTCCCCAACTAATTCTGGAAATTTGGTATATATCTAAACAAAACACTGGTCAGGTCATAAGGCTTATTAATAAGACATCCTCACATAGAGGTGTGAAAAATTAATTTTATTTTTAAATATCATGATACTTTCTGGCTCAACATGTTCCTTTAAAAATAAGTTAAAAGCTTTCCATATTACTCTTTTATTACACAGGTAATTACTGACTAAAGAATAATATTACTGATTAACATAAGGTAAAAATAATGTGAGCCACTCACATACTCTTCAACAAAAGTGCTTGCAATATTTTATGAAAACATTCGTTTACATTTTTACGTGATTTAATGGACAATTTCATATTTTTCTTCAAAATCTACAAATGCCTTAATGGAACATTAAGACATTCCCACCATTATACGAACTAAACAAAACCAACCCTAAAATAAAACCCTACAAAAGCACATTGATTTTATTATAGAACACATATTAAGTCACTGGGTAAAGCTCTTTTTTATGAACACTTTTGGAAAGCTCACGTTGAGTTCCAGCACAGCTCTATTATCAATCTGTGAACAGAAGGACACATCAAGCAAGGAAAGATCTTTACAAGATTCCAGAAGTTTTCTTAAGGATGCCGGACTTACCATTCTTGTTCCTGTTAAGACCAAATAAAACACCATAAATATCATATTTAGATAGTGTCCTGATAAAGAGCCCCTTTACTATTCATTGTTTAAAATGCACTTAAATTGCCTTTTAAAAATGAACAGCATTTCTTTAAACAAAAGACATGCTTCAATAAACCTGTAAAAAAAAAAAAAAAA